>CAUYUJ010018959.1:0-20000 GCA_963575745.1 Prorocentrum cordatum | reverse complement strand
CAAGACCGCTCGCGAGATTTCAATATGATGATTTACAGCTTCGAACTCAGCTGGAGACATGTCAGGTGCTTTATTAGGAACATCAGCATAGAAGCTCCCTTGGCGCAGGAATCTCTCACGCGCCGAGAGCCCTTCTTCGTCGATGTCTCTGTGGGCGTCAACCTTGGAGATCGAAACAAGGCTGGGCCCGAAATAGTGCCTCGCGTGGATGATCTGGCCTGCGCATTATCGCTTCGCGCTGATACCATCGGCAGGTCCAAGATTCACCAAATGAACTACACTGGCACAATAGTAATAACAATGGGCAGGGCCTTCGGTTTGAGCAGAGGTCCAGGCAAGGGCCCCGAGCTCCGCACCTTGGGGGCCTCTGAGGCCACGGAGCCCAAAGAGGACCTTTAAAAAACCCCGAGGCGCTCGCCCGAACTCGAGACCACTGCCACGGCCCAGCCAGCCCGAGACAGCTCACGAACAGTGTGCGTCCGGCAAGAGCCGTCCATAAAGGTGCCCCCAGAGCCCTGTGGAGGGAGGAATGGAGGGGGCTGAGGAGGAGAAGGAGGACGAGGAGGAGGAGGAGGAGGAGGCGGAGGAGGAGGAGGGGGAGGAGGAGGAGGAGGAGGAGGAGGAGGTGGGGGGGGAGGAGGAGGAGGAGAAGGAGGAGGAGGAGGAGGATTGGCAGGGTCGGGAATGGCATCCGCAACCATTCCAAACTCGTACCTCCATCGGTGAGTGGCGGTGGGGCATAGTCTCCAGGGTGCCTGAAGGCTCCATACAGGTACAAGCACATTTCCATATGGTTCGCACCTAACTCGAGCGCTTCCTTCTGAAGACTTTTGTCCAATACCGCATCTCGAACATCCTGCACGCACGGGCACTCATACAGCCCGTGGAATAAAGTGTCGCGGGCCGTGCCGCACAACCCGCATTGGTCGCTAAACTCGCAGCCTGCTGCCGCGACGTCGCTCGCAGTCCAGCAGGCCTTCGTGGCCTGAGCTCGAATCCAACCTTTCGTTTTCCCCGAAGACTTTTTGGAGGACAGGAGCTGTTTGACCACATTCCAGCACTTCCTTGCAAAAAAGCTTGACCAGCTTGGGGGGCGAAAGGGTGAGGGAATTCTCACGGCCGAAACCATCGACAATCGTCCAAAAGTTCGGCATGGCCATCGACATCCTGAACGCAGAGATCGGCCCCGAGACGGAGGCCCAAGAATGCTTGTCCGAGGAAATAGCCGCCTGCCAACTTGCTCTAAGCTCGGCCCAACGAATGGTCCGGGGGAAGGCATGAGCATGCAGGGTCCAGACCTCCTTGGCCCACCTGATGATGGGGGCGCAGCTCCCGCGCCACGTGGGATCATCCGAGAGGAGGCACAGGACGCTGAGAGATCTCCCCTGAGCTTTTGGCTTCACCGTGGACATAGCCATACGCCTGAGGTCGAGCAGCTCACGGTCCGAGACCCCGTACAAATCCCAGCCATAAATGGCCCCAGCAAGGGACCCAGCCGCAAGAACACGCAGGCACTTGCGCCCCCAAGGCCTCGGTGAGGCCCCTCAGGCGCTGGGTTGTTTTTTCTCAGCGCCGCCGCAGCTCGAGCCCTTCAACTTGGCCGATCGGCCCGTGCCTTTCAGCGGTTTGCCCGAGGTACAGTCCGAGGCAAGATTAGTCACCCGAGAGCAAGCCGGACCGACAAGGGGGCCTAACTCTTGTGTTAAACGCTTCGAGGCATCAAGAGAATTACAAACCATCACAACTTTGTCCATCGCCAGATTGCACTCGAGCGTGCTCGTGATGACGTGGTGGAGCGCCTTGGCTCCAGCAGTGAGAGAAGCGACGACCACCTTGGCTGATCAAGTGCAGCTAAGGCTCAGGTCGTCCACATAAGCGTCGAAGTCGGCACTCTTGCCAGGGGCCCTGGGGATTTAGGTGAGGGCCGGATCAAAGGCCTCCATAGCAAAAACACGGATGAGGTTGGTCGCAAAGGAGCAACCAGCCACAAGGCCCTTGGACACGAAAAAGGGCCTTGGATAATGCCCCCCAACGCAAGGAACCCGGCACAAGAGTACGCCTGAATTGCCAAGCGCGCCAGCGGGAGCGGGAAATGATGCTTCTGGCAATGGTGCCAGAGAAAATTGAGGTCAATGTGCTCATGATACTTCCGAAGGTCCCATAAAATGACAGCCGAGGTATCTCCTCGACGGGCCCCCGCTTCGGCCCTGAAGGCCTGCCTCCAGACAACATCCCCCGCACCCCCGTTGGCTGCCGCAGCCCAATATCTACGGGGATACTTAAGTTCCCAGCGCAGGGCCTCGTGCCTGCGGGCGCGACCCCGAACGCGGTAGAGGCTGGGGAACACCCCTATGGGTCGGACCCCCCCCGCCGGCTGGGCCAGAAGGGCCATGAGGACCCAAGACAGCTGGCGGGGCAAGGCCCCTGTGGCCCCCCACACCGCAAACCACAAAGCAGGAGCACGCAAAGCCGCATTGGGGAGCAAACCGAAATGACTGCAGTGAAAGCCGTCGAGGCTGACAGCAGAGGCAGGACGATACTTCTTAGAAACAGCTCGAATCTCAGCAGGCTCCAAAACGCGAGCATGCGGGAGAAGGTCGCGTCCAACTCCTTCCCCCGAGCCCGAGCCCCAAATGGCGGCGAACTTGTCGCCTTCCGCCCGAAGCAACGAGATTGGGTCGCAAACTATGGTCCCACATCTTGACAAGGTGGTGGTCGGCTTCCATGGCTCGGGATCTTTGATAGCCTTTTGAGCGTTGCGACCGCCAGCATCGATGGCCATGTTCACCCACTCGTGCCACTCGTGCCGCGACTCCGCCGCGGAGGCGGCCTTAGCAGTGGAGACGGCGAACGCAAACTGAGCGATCAGGTCGCCCAGATCCGAAAGAAGCTCAGGATTGAAATCAGGCAGCAGGGCGCATCTAGCCAAGGCCGCGCCAGCTCTGAAGAAAGGGAAGAAGCCCGTGCCTTCTTGCACCGCCACGGCCTCTGGGGGCTGGATGATCGAGTTGAGCACCTGACGCCCAGCCTCCTGCAAGGCCGATTCAGAGAGGTAGCACCTAAATGCTCGCAACCGGTTGCACAGCCATGGGACAGAACGCAAGCTTGGCTGCTCCTCTCTGCCAGCAGGTTGTTTAAACAAATGTCCAGTAAAGTTGAGGCCGCTTGCCCCGCATCCCCAGGATTTCAAAGGTCGGACCCCAGGACAAGCGCAGGGCCCCTCGCAGCAGAGCCCGCCCAAACTTTGCAGCCAGGATCGAGCAGTCCGCGGGCTTTTTATCCCATCCCCCGCTTCCACCGCACCCACAGCTTCGTCGGCCACGCCCCGCGCGGCGCCCCAGGCGCCAGGCCGAGGGGGCAGGACCCACAGGCGGCAGAGCAGGCAACGCTGGAGGTGTTGGCGGAAGGCGAGGGCCCTGAGATCTCCGATGGGAGCTGCGAACGCGGAGCGGCACAGGACGGCGAGGGGCAATTACTAGTGTCGCTTTCGACGCCGACTTGTTTCAAGCAAAGGCCCAGGGCCTCCGACACCACAAGAGAATCAAGGCGACAATGGGGCCCCCCATACTCGGAAAGTGCGCGCGCCCTCCAGGCACAACCAGAGAGGCGCGGAGGCGACCGACAGAGCCCGAGGACCCCAGGACCTCAGGACCCATGTTCCAGTCAGCTCCCACAATGAACTCGCAGCCTAAAGAATCAAAAAAAAAACACAACACGCAACATCTCAAGATTAGAGTCGGAGAGACCTTTCGCTGTGGACGAGGTACACCTTAGGCGATGCTTAAGAAAACCTAAAGTTTCGGCCAGAGTCTCGATTATTCTTAACTTTTGAATGTAACTCCCAAGATGTTGATAGAAGTTCTGGGTTTTAGTCAATTTCTGAGGTTATGAGTTTCTTAACCCATGATTTCTTAAGCATTTCGCAGGGTGTAGAGGCTGCAGATGCACATCGGGGCGCAGCCTGGCACGTGCACCATGGTCGCCGCAGCGCTGCCGGCACCGAAGGCAGCGCGACCCCCGGCTTCAAAGAGGCCAAGGCCATCCTCCTCCTCCTCCTCCTCCTCCTCCTCCTCCTCCTCCTCCTCCTCCCGATGAAACACGTCCTCCATCCCCAGGTACTCCAGGAGCCCACAACGTTCTCCAGCCCAGGAACTTGGAAGATGTCGAAGCTTGGTCCAGAGCCCCTGTATCCAGCAATCGATGCCCCTGAGCGAGAACCGCGTGGGCCTTCGAGGTGGTGAGGTACGATTTGAGGGTGCCCCAAGTGTTGCCGCTGACCGTGGCGACCAGGGGCCCCTAGTCTCGCCTGATCGCGCAGTCAGTGGCCGCACCCGGGGCAGCTGGGGCTGAGAGACAGAGCGCATGCAGGACCACGCCCTGACCGAGCTCGCACCAGAAAAAGAGGCATCGGATTGCGGCAAGCGTGCGACTGGTTCCTCCACCATCGGGGCCCCACCAGTCTTCACAACGCCCGGTTTCCCGACCGCGCCAGGCAGAGGCAGAGAGGAGGTGCGAGCGGCTCCGTGGCTTTCTGGGGGCACCCGAATTTCAGAAGGCAGAAGAGGGGCATCAAAAGAAACTCTGACACCCTTGAGGCGCCGAAACAACCGAATCCCTGAGGCCTGGGACCTGGAGCCAATCACAGACACTCGAGGCTAAAAAGTTAAAAAGATCCCACAGGAGGGTTTCAAACCTGGGCCCCCACTCTCAGATTCACGCCCCCTGTCACGCACCAGTGGCAGGGGGCGAGGATTCCTTGAGAGTCTGGTCAACCCTGGCTCGAAACTCTTCAGAGGGGGCAGTATCGTCAGCTGCCACGGCCGGCTGCGCAGAGGCAGAGGCACCTTCAGAAGCCACCCCAGGTTTAGCAGGAGCCGCTCCAGCACCTGCTCCTGCACCAGCTCCACCACCTGCAGGTGCTGCTCCATCTGCAACCTTGCGCTTCTTGGCAGCGAGTCGTGTTCGATGAGCTTCGTGCTGGTCTCGAAGTTTTTTTGGCACGGTCAGCAACCTGCGCGAACAGATCCCTCGCCAGCCTCGTGGCACCCGACGACAGCTCCCCCTTGCGCTCCTGGAACTGCTCCAAGTCACTCGCCTCAACTTTGTCCTCAACCGAAAGACCCTCAAGGGTATGGCTGCAGTCAATGAACTTGGAGAGATCGACCGAGCCCGACACCAGGTCCTCAAGCTTGAACGAACCCACAGTAGCCTGAGGCACCTCCTCCGACTTGTGAGAGCCCTGCAGCACAGCGAGCGCAAGCGAGCCACCTTACTGAGAGTATGTTCCATCTGCTTCTCGAGCCGACGAACTTGAGAATGAGCCTGCTGCATGCGTGTGTGATCTGAAATGACAGCTGGCTTCGCGGCAGCCTCCAAGTGGCGCGCCATGTCCAGGTACTTGGTAGCCGCTCCGTGATACCCCGCTTTCTGGACCGACTCCCCCAGAGACTTGGCCTCTGCGGCGGAGATGGACGGCACTGGTCCCACAGGAAGTGGCGGGGCACCTCCTCCAGCAGCATCTTCCCGCTGTGCGTCATCTTGGCGAACCAACGCGTCCCACATGGTGTGGTCGCCTCCGAAACAACCTTTTCCTGTACCTTTCCCATCGCCGGGAACACCTCCTTTGCCTTTGCCCCCGAACGAGCCCTGGTTGCCCGAGCCTTTGGAGCTGTAGCCGTTCCCGTACCAGAAGCCTGGAGGACCAGTGAGAGCCTAGCGACCACTGACAACGTGACCAGAAGCAGGAAAAGGCGTCGGAAGAGCACAGGCACAGTGCTTACAGAACTCGGCGTTGGCGTTGTTCTTTTTTGCAACCACAATTGGGGTACACCGTGCCCTTCTGCTCCCGCCGACTGCCTTTTGTGACCCACGGCTCCTCGGCTCCTTGGGACTTGACCCATGGCGCGTACGAGAAAGAATGGGCAGGCACCATCGCGAGACAGACGTAAAACGGTGAAAGTGAGAGTTTCTTAAACAGAAGGTCTTGGGGAAAGAGAGCCAGGCGGGCGGACGCCTGGGTAAGCAGTGGGGGCCGCAATCCCCCCAGGCCACAATGCCAAGTACTGAGCGAAACGCTACGGACTTGAGCCAAAATGGCTACGGACACTCCTCCTCCTCCTCCTCCTCCTCCTCCTCCTCCTCCTCCTCCTCCTCCTCCTGCTCCGCCTGCCCTAGCTGCGGGCCCACAGGGGGTCCCCCGGCCCCCGCTACAGCCGCGAGGCAGGGGTGCCACTCTTGCGCAGGGTCACTTTTGAGGGGGGTGTATGTATAGCCCGCGCGTGCCTGGCCTGCCCCCTGCTTGGGGCCCTCCTTCCTCCGCTTCTCCTCTCCCCCTCTTCTCCTCTTCTCCTTCCTCTTCCTCCTCCTCCTCCTCCTCCTCCTCCTCCTCCTCCTCCTCCTCCTCCTCCTCCTCCTCCTCCTTCCTCCTCCTCCCCTCCTCCTCCTCCTCCTCCTCCTCCTCCTCCTCCTCCTCCTCCTCCTCCTCCTCCTCCTCCTCCTCCTCCTCCTCCTCCTCCTCTCTCCGGCTCATCCTCCTGATCCCTCCTCCCTCCTCGTCATGCTGGACCCCCGTCCTTATCCTCCGCACCCCCCTCCCTCCGCCTCCGTCTTCCCCCCCCTTCCCCATGTTTTGAACAGCGTGGGTGCTCCCAGGAGACATCAGAGAGGAGACAGGACTGGAGAGGTAGGACACAGTACACAGGAGTTACGACGAGAAAGAAAATTTGCCTGACAAGGGACCCAACCAGATGCCATTGTGAGTAACGCAGTCGTGACATGGGTGTCGGGGACGCATGTGGGCACCGCCACTGGGGCTGTCGGTGGAGCTCCCTATGGGGGCACGAAACTTGTGATGGGTGTGCAGAAATGTGTGGCGGGGGCGCATGCGTGCACCGCCACTGGGGCCTTCGGTGGAGCTCCCTATGGGGCCACGGAACGTGTGAGGAGTGTGCCGAAAGGGGCTGCGCGGACGCATGTGGGCACCGCCACTTGGGCCTTCGGTGGAGCTCCTCCCTATGGAACCACGAGACGTGTGAGGGGGGGGGGCCGACACGGATGGCGCGGACGCATGTGGGCACCGCCATTTGGGCCGTCGGTGGAGCTCCTGACAAGGCCACAAAACGTGTGACGGGGTAAGCCGACATGGGTGGCGGGGACGCATGTGGGCACCGCCAGTGGGGCCTTCGGTGGAGCTCCCAATTGGGCCACGAAACATATGAGGGGTGTACCGACATGGGTGGCGGGGGCGCATGTGGGCACCGCCGCATGGGCCTTCTGAGGAGCTCCAAATTGGGCCGCGAAAAGTGTGATGTGGTGAGCCGACATGGGTGGCGGGGACGCATGCGGGCACCGCCACTGGGGCCTCCAGTGGAGCTCCCAATTGGGCCGCGAAGCGTTTGCGGGGTGTGCCGACATGGGTGGCGGGGACGCATGTGGGTACTGCCACAGGGGCCTTCGGTGGAGCTTTCTATGGGGCCACAAAACGTGTGAGGGGTATGCCGAAGTGTGAGATGATGATGACGATGACGATGATGATGATGATGATGATGATGATGATGATGATGATGATGATGATGGTGATGGTGATGGTGATGGTGATGGTGATGGTGATGGTGATGATGATAGTGATGATGCTGCTGATAATGATGATGATGATTAGGATGATGATTAGGATGATGATGATGAGGATGAGGATGAGGATGAGGATGAGGATGAGGATGAGGATGATGATGTTGATGATGATGCTGATGCTGATGCTGATGCTGATGCCGATGCCGATGCCGATGCCGATGCCGATTCCGAGTCCGAGTCCGAGTCCGATGCTGATGTTGATGCTGATGATGATGCTGATGGTGGTGGTGATGATGATGGTGTCGATAGTCATCAGGATCATGCTGGTGATGATGCTGATGCTGATGCTGATGATGACGATGATGATGATGATGGTGCTGATGATGATGATGATGATGATGATGATGATGATGATGATGATGATGGTGATGATGATGATGATGACGATGACGATGATGCTGACGATGACGACGACGATGACGATGACGATGACGATGACGATGACGACGAAGAGGGCAGAGGCAAGGAGGGGGAGGAGGGAGGAGCGGGAGGAGGAAGGAGGGAGAGAAGGAGGGACGCGGGGGGGCTGTCTCTTCGAAACGAGGACCCAGCACCATAGGATGGTGGGGAACAAGTGGCACCAGCAAGGTGGCAGCCCAGCAAGAGGAGCCACAGCCTGGCGCCCCCACGCAGGCTGGCGGCTTTGATTTCGTTGTGGGCTCTCGCATGCGCGGCCGAACTCACGCCCTGCGAAGCGGCGTTCGCTCCTTCGTCTACCCCCGCACATCCTACTACTCCTACTCCTCTTCATCCCTTGGTGACGCTCGGCCTCATCTTCCTGCTCTCTCGCTATGGCCTCGCTCGCCTGGCCTCAGGTAGCCTCGAACGCCTGTCCTCAGTGGTCGTTCGTTCGCTCGTGATTCCTCCTCCTGCTCCTCCTCCGTCTCCTCCTCTTCCTCCTCCTCCTCCTCATCATCATCATCATCATCCTCCTCATCCCCTCACCCATGAACTTCGCGAGCCAGCTAAAGTGCACACAAACAAATCACAAACCTCGCTAACTTCCTACCCCCCTACTGCAGCTTCGCACAGTCTCGGCGCGGCCGCAGTGCCGGCGCGGGCGTTCAACATCGAGGGGCCCCGGACATCGGAGATGGCTGGGGATTGGACATCGGACCCCAGAGGAGCGAGGAGGAGGAGCGAGGAGGAGGAGGAGGAGGAGGAGGAGCCCACGCCACCGCCCCGACTCCCCTCGTGCTGAGCCTCCCCTGCCTCCTCCCACCCCATGACATCCTCTCGCTCGGCATCGATGGGACGTGTGCGCTGTTCCTCGGCGAGGACCATCGAGGAGCATCCTGGACCATCTCGCGAAGAAGACACGCACGACATCGGAGAGTGCACGGGGAGTGAACGTCCGAGCGATGGCGACCTCGTCGCGAGACGAGCACGGCGGGAGGTGTTCGGCACTCTTCTCCGCCTCGGGGTGCGCCCACCGGGCCAACATGGCCCAGATGCAGTACAGTCCACGCGCCCAGCCAGGACGCGCGCCTTCATCTGGGGCACCCATTCTTCGTTTCTTATTCTTCGAATGCTCCCTGATTTTTTGGGGCGCAATCCCCTTTCACTTCTAATTCTTCTGTCCCGGGCCTCTTCCTGGTCACTGGGGGGCCAAGAATGATTAGAAGCGAGCGCACTTAGAAATGAGCACGATTAGAAATGAACGACTTCTGCCCTTGCCTCTGCGGCGCGTCCTTTGCCGTTGTCACTGGTCGCCCGCCGCCCAAGAAATCCCAACTTCGGCCTCCGAGGGTCTTGCCAGGCCTCCTGGATGGGGTCCGAGCAGACGGGGTCGGAGGACCGCGCCGCATCGTCGATGCATCGGCGATGCGGCTCGATGTGGAGCCCGATGTTCTCCACGCTGGCGTCGCCGGTGCATCGCCGATGTCGCCGATGCATCGTCGATGCATCCGTGATGCATCCGTGATGCATCGGCGACGCGGCGCGATCCTCCGACCCCATCTCCCTCGCGGCCGCCCTCGCCCGCCTCCCCCTCCGCCTGCCGCCAGTTGCTTTGCGCACTTCCGTTGCCGGGACCGCCTGCGCGCGCGTGCGGGCTGCGTCTGCCGCGCGGCGACGCAAAACCGGGTTGACGTGTTTCTGCCGCTTCGCGCCGAGGGTTCCGCTGGCTCGCGCCGGCGAGGCGCGCGGGAGGCAGGCCTCACCCAGCTGCCGGCGGAGACGAGAGGGGTGGACAGCCCATTGCCGGGAATGACGCGCGGTCGCTCGGCAGCCTCGTCGAAGACATGGGCGACCAGACCCCCCCAGCTAATCGCTCCTGTTGCAGCCGCCGGCCTTGACGTCCGCCGATGTGCTTTTTTCCAATGCGCGGCCCCAGTGGTCCCGCCCACTCCCCCGAGGCCAGTCTTTCGTCCCGGCTCCGTTTTTGAGAGCCCCGGGGCCGCCCGAGAAGGAGGCTTGGCATCGAGGACAACGCTCGGATCGCACAAGCCGATCTCGTCGGAGACCTGGGGCAGGCGGGTCCCGGCCAGGACCTTGCACCTTCCAGCCCAGCTGGGCCCATCAGGCCCCGAACGTCAGCTCCTCCTCCTCCTCCTCCTCCTCCTCCTCCTCCTCCTCCTCCTCCTCCTCCTCCTTCTCCCTCTTCCCCTCCTCCTCCTCCTCCTCCTCCTCCTCCGCCTCCTCCTCCTCCTCCTCCTCCTCCTCCTCCTCCTCCTCCTCCTCCTCCTCCTCCTCCTCCACGGCGCGCGCGCGCCGCACGCCAACAGCGCGTGCACCCCCCGGCGGCCCCCGACGGCCTTCGGCAGCCGTGGGCGGCCTCCGGCGGCGTTCGGCGGCCGTCGGCGGCCCGCCCCCGCCTGCCGAGGACGACCGCGGCAGCAGCGGGCGGCTGTCCGCGGTCGCCGGCTCCGCGGAGGGCGGCCCGCACGGCTGCGCCGCCGACAGCTGCAGCACGCAGACGGGCCCCTCCTCTCTCCTCTCGCCTGACCCCTCCTCCTCCTCCTCCTCCTCCTCCTCCTCCTCCCTCCTCCTCCTTCTCCTCCTCCGCCTCCTCCTCATCCTCCTCCTCCTCCTCCTCCTCCTCCTCCTCCTCCTCCTCCTCCTCCTCCCTCTTCCCCTCCTCCTCCTCCTCCTACTCCTCCTCCTCCTCCTCCTCCTCCTCCTTTCTCCTCCTCCTCCTCCTCTTCCTCCTCCTCCTCCTCCTCCCTCTCCCTCCTCCCCCTGCACCCCCCTTCTTCTCCTCCTCCTCCTCCTCCTCCTCCTCCTCCTCCTCCTCCTCCTCCTCCTCCTCCTCCTCGTCTTCCTCCTCCTCTTCTCCTCCTCCTCCTCCTCCTCCTCCTCCTCCTCCTCCTCCTCCTCCTCCTCCTCCTCCTCCCCCCCTCCTCCTCCCTCCACCTCCTCCTCCTCCTCCTCCTCTCCTCCTCCTCCTCCTTCTCCTTTTCCTCGCCCACCTTCTCGCCACCTCCCGCTCCCCCACCTCCCCCTCCCCTCCTCGTCCGCAGCCATTTTTGGCTCAAGCTATTGCATGGGCGTGCGCCCGCAACTTGCTATTGCATCTCACTTACATCGATGGCCGATGTTGCTTGCTCCCTTCACGGGGATATGCTGAGCCTCTGGTGTGCAGAGTTTGGTGTCTGTTGCTCGTGACTTCAGCAGACAGCGAAGCTTGCCCGTCGTGCGGGGGGGATCTCATGGTCTTCGTCCAAGAAGCTGTGCGTCCTCGACAACGCGTTCAACGTTACGAGGCACATCACGCTTCCGAGTTGCAAGGGGTGTCGTTGTTTGTTGCGGCAGGAGTTGCAGTCGGATGTTGATATGTCTTTGCTGCTCACCAGCCGATGGATGTTCTACATGAGCGTCGTGATATCGATCGTGGTCGTCCTGAGCCTCATCATTTTTCAATTTCTCGGTTGTGATGGACAGCCTGGCTACGCCCAGGAGCTTCCTTACAGTCTTGAGCTTGCTGAAGTTGCCGATTATGATCCTCCCGACGGACGCGGTCGGAAGCTTCCTGTCGGAGAGGAAATTGGGCTTCCTGGCTCTCGAGAGCTCCTGGATGGCCGTGCGCCCCATACCAGCCTTGTGTTTTCCGATCGCCGTGCAGCTCCCCTTGTTCGTGAGCCTTTCGATAGAGAAGGCCATGGTCTCCTCGATCGTCGCAGGCTCCATATCTGGACGTTCACTTCTTGATCATCTTGATCATCGTGAGCCTCCTGATGCGGCCAATGGTGTACCCCCTGATGCTCGCGCGCTGCCCTGCGTAGGAGTTTGCAGGCTCTCTGTGCGCCGTGATCTTCCTCATGGCGGGGGTCGCGCTCGGGTGCCACCTGGTGAAGAAGGCCCTGAGCCTCCCGAGCTCCGTGATCTTCCCGATGCCGATGGCCGTGACATATGTCTTGGTCGTGGGCCGCATGGTGCATTCGTTCGGTCCTCGAGCGCGGCCTGGCGGACATCACGCCAAGTCGTGCCGCAACGTTGGCTCGAATTGGCTGTGCTACAGCCTCTCCGCTTCCCGCACAACAGCCATCGTCCGCCTGACGTTAACTGAGGCTGTTGGCAGAGCACATTTCTTGGTGGAGGTGGTGGCGACAAGTTGCGGGACCCCCCATTGCCGCAGCTCGTCGACTTCGAGCTTGTCCTCAAGGTGGTGAGCGGGCCATGCCTTGAATCTACCTTGCCCTGTTTCTCCGCTCTTCTCCTCATGCCTCCTACTTGTTTTCATGTATTGTTATAGATGTGGTTGGGAGGGGGGCTTGGGCCATGAGGAGCAAACTGCGTGAGGGAGGATGCTGAAGGAAAGTCCGGCAGCTGGTGCCGCCGTCAGGGATCAGGAATTCAAATCTTGTATCGTTTTAAGAAGCGGTACCAGCTTGCATGCTTGCTTACGGTGGAGGCGTTTGTTAAGGAATAGTCCCAGGAGGCGCCAGACCCAGGAGGATTCCTTATCCAATGAGGGCGGCGGTGATATCCAGGGCCGATCCACGATTGGAGTTCCGCGGGCCTCCAGACCCTGGATTCCGTATCCAAGGCTTCCTTACGAGTGTAGTATACGTACTTATCGCGAGCAGGGGAATATTTCACGAAGTGGTCTTCTATGTTGCCTAGTATTATTATTCCTCACTCAATGCCCCCGCCGTGCTTGTTTGTTTCGCGGTTGGGTTGCGCTGTCCCTCCGTTGGCTTCGTGCCCTGCCTCCTCCTCGGTCGGCCCCTCCACCTGCCGTGGCCGGTCTCCCCTGGCCCTCGATGTCGCATCCCGGTCCCTCGCGCGGCCCCCGCACGTTGCCACGCGCGCTCGGGGGGGCTAGCGCTTGATTTTAGCCCGCGGCCAAGTAAATATCCCCCTCCTCCTCCTCCTCCTCCTCCTCCTCCTCCTCCTCCTCCTCCTCCTCCTCCTTCGTTCGAAACGCAAACCCGCCCGCGGAGGGAGGGAGCGCTCCGGGTCGGGGCCCCGCGGGAGAGCGGGGCACTCCTCCTCCTTCTTCCCCCCCCCCACCCCCCCTCTCCCTGCCCCTCCTCCTCCTCCTCCTCCTCCTCCTCCTCTCCTCCTCCTCCTCCTCCTCCTCATCCTCCTCCTATCCCTCCTCATCCCCCTCCTCCTCCCCCAGATCCACCTCGTTTCAAGTCCTTGCGGCCCCGCGCCCCCGAAAGAGGGGAGCTGGCCGCACCGGCGCCCGCGCGCCTCCAGCGGCGGTCCAGGCAAGGTCTCGAACCTGGCCTCGCCTCGCGACTCGAAGGGGGGGACAAGGCCGCACGTCGCGTCGGGACAACCACAAGCTACGGGCGGCGCTTCCGCTCGTCTGGTTGGTCATCTCTTCCACGGCTTTTCCCGCCTGCCTGGGGATAACCGGAGAGTTGCGCATCAATCAGGGCCGCGGGCGTCATGCCAGCGTCCTTCCGCGAGGCTGGAAAGAAGTACGACGCTCAGAGCAAATATCGGAAGGAGGAGCAGCCCCAGGGGCAGAGTATCTGCCACACGTGCAGATCTCCTCCGTGGGCGCCCTGTGAGCCGCGCACAAGTTCGATGGGGGATCTACGCAAGGGCTGGAAGGAGTTCTGAGGCGCCGTCGTGCGCAAGCACACGCCTCAGCGGTGGTCCGGGCTGGCTTTGCCCTTCCGGCAAGCAGCAGAACGCCGACGAGCCGAGGGGCAGGATCGTGCGGGCCCTGGACCCGCACCACGAGCACGCGACGGGCCCCGCCAGTTGATCATGAAGAGCACGAGTGTTTCCAAAGGCGCACGCGAAACAGGAGCCGCTCCCCGTGGTCCCCTGACGAGAGAAGTCTCCCGAACGATCGAGGCCCAGGGCAAAGGGAAGCTCGTCTGAGGATCGGAGATCTTGTGACGGAAGGAGCTGAGGTGGTGCCAGGGGCAGCGCATGAGGCCCCAGTTCTATTCAACACCAAGGTGAAGCCTACGCGCTGTAATGTAGCAGACTCGATTTCAGCATTAAGCAGCATCGTAGCAGCGTTTAGCCAGCAGCTCAGGACCTACGGGGGATACACAGCTTTGATTCCGTCACGCGTGCATCGGGGGCGGCAGAGTGGGAGCGGGGTTGAGCGGGAGGAGACGAGTAGGCAGCGCGTTCAGCCTCCAGTGAGGGGCGAGAGTGTTTGGGCTACGAGCGCTAGGTATCACAAGCTTGTGGGAAGCGGGAGGCTCCCAGTGGCACGAATTCTTCTGGCGGAGGCCCCATCTGTCCCCACCGTCTCACCCTTTCCCTCGTCCTCCGAGGGGGTGGGGGGGGCGGGGGGCGCGCGTCGGTCTCCTGAGGGCGCTTTCCAGGGATGCGTGCCCATAGTGAAGGTTGCCCTCATAGGGGGCAGCGCGCCCTTTTGGGCCAGAACACAGAGCTCACGTCCAGAGGTTGATCGGCGCTCGGATGTAATACCCCCCAGATTTCGCAAAGTTGCTTCAACTTCACACCGACACTTTGCAGCAGGACGCCATGAGTCATTGCTTGCTTGCTCCCCGAAACAAAGTCCAAATAATCGTGTTTGGGCAGATCGATGATTCTCAGACGATTGTCTTCCAAGGGGGCACTTCCAACGGTGCAGATTCTTGGGGGTATATATGAAGAGAGAACTGGGAGGGAGTTGGTTTGCGACATCGTTTATGCGTCTTGGGTGTTCACTAGTCCTCCTCCTCTTTCCTCCTCATATTCATCACAGTCATCATCATTCATTAGCACCAAAATCACAGTCATCATTATCATCGTACTCGTCACCGCCATCACCCTCATCATCATCAGCAGCATCCTCATCATAATCATAAGCAACATCAGAAAAAATCAATCGCTTACTTTTTTCTTCCACGGTCGATTATGTGTTAGTCCTTCTCCCCATCATCGTCCATAGTATTCCTCCTCCCTCCTCCTCCTCCTCCCTCCTCCTCCTTCCTCCTCTTCATCCCTCCTCGTCCCTCTTCATCCCCCCTTCCTCCGTTTCCTCCACATGCGATTCATGCCCTTTCCCTCGCTTCTCCTCCTCCTTCCTTCTTCAACGGCCGATTGCAAAACAAACCTCTTCATCCTCATCATCAGTATCAAAATATTCATCATCATCCCTCGTCCTCGTTCGTTTCATTATCCTCCTTACTCCTCCCCCTCATCATCATCATCATCATCATCATCATCAGCATCATCATCAGCAGCATCGGCATCATCATCATCACCATCGTCATCAGCAGCATCAGCATCAGCATCAGCATCATCATCTCTCCCTCGCTCCTCGTCCTTATTTCTGCAACGGCCGATGATACAAAACCAACATATACTACCCAGCATCATCCTCCATCTTCCTCCTCCACCTCCTCCTCCCTCCTCTTTCTTCCTCCTCTTTCTGTTCCTCTTCATCCTCCTATCATCTCCCCCTCCTCGTCCTCCTCTTCGCACCGAAGTTCGAAGCAGAAGTCAGGTTCGTTCGATGGATGACCCGACGCCTGTACAGGCCCTCCATGCGAAAGGGCCAATTTTCAGCATAGGCTAGTCTAGCCAAGAGGGGGAGCTACCCCAGGAGGCGAGGGAAACCGACCAGTAGATGGCCTCCTCCGCCTCCTCCTCCTCCTCCTCCTCCTCCTCTTCCTCCTCCTCCTCCCACTCCTACTCCTACTCCTTCTCTCTTGTTCCTCTCCTCCTCTCCTTCTCCTCCCCCTTCTCCGCCTCCTCCTTTTTCTTCCTCCTCCCCGACGGTTCAAGAAAAAATAGGTCGGATGTCAGGGTCCCCCTCCCGAGATGTTCGAGAAACCCTCCTGCTCAACGTTTCCCATCTTTTTTCCATCACCATGTTCCTTCTCCTCCGTCCCTCTTCCTTATAAAACAACAAATCTCATCCCTGTTGCACCTCCGGACGTGTCGGTAGGGCGGGCCAGGTGTTTCGCATGAGACTTCTTCGCCGCACATGATCCTGAAACTTGAAATTCGCAACAGTTTTACGGATGGAGGGCGCTTCTTTTTCAAGACGTTGTTCTCGCTTTACCGCCGCACCCTTTCGTCTTCAAAGTTTGCAGCAGTTCGCGGATGGGCTGCGGGTGCTTTTAAACATGTGGTTCCCGTGCTAGCGCCGTTCACGTTCGTCGCAATAGTTTGCACCAGTTTCACGGATTGCGAGCGGGTGGTTTTCAAGATATGGTTTTCGCGTTAGCGCCGCACACGCTCGTCTTTACTGTGTGCAGCAATTTCAAGGATGGAAGGCGGGCGGTTGTGTTTCATGTTGTTCTCGCCTTGGCGCCGCGCCCATTCGTCTTAAACGTTTACAGTTGCTTCAAGAATGGAGGGCGGTGCCTTTTAAAAATGTGGCCCTGGCCATCAGCGCTGCGCACATTCTTTGGAATATATCCCAACACTTTCAAGGATTCGTACGATCGAAGTCTGGAACATGTGGCATGGCACGATTCAGGAGCGTCAAGATTTACCAGTCACGATGGTTCGCGGCTTTGAAGTCCAAGGAACGGCGATTTGGCACGATGTCGGATTGCCAGGGCGTAAAAGTCACGTTGATCCACGGCGTTGAAGTCTTGGGAGGGGTGTTTTGGCATGGTTGAAAATTCTCAAGCGGTTGCCTTCTAACGATGCTTTTCCCGCAACGACTATCAATTGTTGTTGTGACTTATGAAGATGGGAGCCTGGATGGAGGGTGTATTGCAACATGGTTGGTGCGTCTTGGGCCTACACTGAGCCTCATCTTCCTCCTTTTCCTCCTCCTCCTCCTCCCAACTTCCGCCCCCCCCCCCCTCTCCCACCACCACCACCACCACGCGCACACATGGCCAAAACAAAGAAACAGGCGCCGGGGACGAGGAGTTCCCCTGGGCGCCGCTGGGAGGCTGCGCCCGCGGGTCGGAATCCGACCTGGCCTTGGCCAAGGCGCCGGGGAAGGGGGGGGAGCACGAGGGAGGAGCGAGGGCGAGGAGCGAGATGGAAGGAATGAGGGCGCACAGTAGGAATAGGAACGAGGAGGGAGGACGAGGAGTAGCAGCGAAGACGGATGAGGTGGAGGTGGAGTAACTGGTTTAGGTCGAAGCGAGGAGGAGGAGGAGGGGGAAGGTGAAGGCGGAGAGAAGGGGAGCACGAGTCCGACGTGATCCAAGCCATGGCCTCGAGGAGGAGCAGGACGAGGAGGACAACGAGGAGCTGTCCTCCTCCTTCTCCCCTTCTCCTCCTAATTGCGTTCCTTCTCATCATGATCCAGATTCCCATGGTCCTCCCCATTCCTGGGTCAAACATGCATCAGAGGAGTTTCAATTGTCCGTGAGTCGTGAGTCCAGCAACGGCCGAGAGCCCGAAATCGCTCAGGAATGCCCCCGTCGTGCTTTTCTGGCGTCGCCTGCAAGTTTGGCTTCTGGGGCCCAGAGCTTTCGACCCAAGCACTCGTATGGCTCCGCACCACGGGCCATACGAACGAAACCTTGGCGGCGCGTGTTCAGGGGACAGGGCGAGGAGACGGCCTTCTCAGAAGGCACCCCGCCATGTTGAAGCCTTCCTGCAAGCTCTCGTGGGGGCCTCCAGGAGGTGGGGCCAGTTCCTTCCAAGAACCTCCCCTGCCTTTTCTCGAAGGCCCCCTTCGCCCTGCTCCCTTCGAGGACATCGGACGTTGCCAGATTGTTCAACTCGAGTGTACCCTGGGGCTCTTAGTTCTGCGCGGTGCTAAGGGGGACCACTACGTCACTGGGAGGTCGCCACCGGGATTTCCAACGCCACTGGGTTTGGGAGTATCGGTTCTGGCTCTCCTCCTGAGTGGTTGCCCGCTCGCTCGCTTCGCTTGCCTTTCTTCTCCTGCTGCCTAGTCGCAGCCCGACTAGTGTTCGGACGGCTTTCGACCCGCCTCGCGAGCCTGTTGACCCAAAAAATTCCCCACCAGTTTCTCGGACGGCGTCCGGCGTTCCCGGTGCGCTCGCGATCAAAAGTATCCCCACCAGCCCGTTCAGAAGCTCTGCTCATCAGAGCTGACGGGCCAAGGGACGAAGAGACACATTTATCGAAACAACGGCGGGCAACCAGAGCATTAGCCGAAAGAGATCCTTGGGAACTCATCGGGCCGTCCCCTGGGGCCCGCGGGATTGCGCTGGGAGGAGGAGAGGGAGGAGGAGGAGGAGGAGGAGGAGGAGGAGGAGGAGGAGGAGGAGGAGGAGGAGGAGGAGGAGCACGAGCAGGAGGAGGAGGAAGAGGAGGAGGAGGAGGAGGAGGAGGAGGAGGCAAGCCGCTTGCGGCCCTCTGGGAGCTCTTGGGGCGAAGGCGGCGGCGCGCGGCGGCGGCAGCGGCGGCGGCGGCGCGGAGAGAGGAGGAGGAGGAGGAATAGGAGAGGAGGAGGAGGAGGAGGAGGGAGGAGGAGGAGGAGGGCGCTCCTGGCCCTCTTCTCGTGAGGCCTCCCTGGAGCCGATGTACCTCGTGGCCGTCGCGCCGCCTGAGCCGGCGCGAGCCACCAGCGCGGGCGACGGAGATGCCGACGGGCCGGTGCTGCCGCCGGACGCCCTGGGCGCCGCCGACGCGGCGGTGGGCTCCCCTCGCGAGGGACCCAGGCACGGGGCTCGCTCTCTCGGGGGGCGTCAAGGGAGGAGGAGGAGGAGGAGGAGGAGGAGGAGGAGGAGGACGACGACGACGACGACGACGACGACGAGGAGCAGAAGCAGGAGCGGGAGCAGGAACAGGAGCAGAAGCAGAAGCAGGAACAGGAGCAGGGAGCAGGAGGAGGAGGAGGAGGAGGAGGAGGAGAGGAGGGGGAGGAGGAAGGAGGAGGAGGAGGAGAGGAGGAGGAGGGAGGAGGAGGAGGAGGAGGAGGAGGAGGAGGAGGAGGAGGAGGAGGGAGGAGGAGGAGAGGAGGAGGAGAGGAGGACGGGAGGAGGAGGAGGATAAGGAGGAGGGTCGTGAGGAGGAGAGGAGGAGGAGGAGGAGGAGGAGTGGAGGGGGGGAGGATGATGAGGAGGAGGAGGAGGAGGAGGATGGAAGAGGAGGAGGAGGAGGAGAGGAGGAGGAGGAGGAGGGGAGGAGGAGTGAGGAGGAGGAGGAGGAGGAGGAGGAGTGGGAGGAGGTGCCCCTGGCCCAAGGTGCTCCCAGGTTTCCGCTCCGTCTGGGAGTCCCTGGGGCCCTCTGGGCCTCGCGAGGGGTGCTCTGGAGGCCGCCCGGGCCTCCTTGGAAGTCCCGGGGGCACCTGGGACCAGGGACACTGCGAGCAACACCCTGCTCTCGGACCCAGACTTAGAAGGCCCTTTCATGTCCAACTGTTCTATTCTGGGCCTCTTCCTGGCCACTAGGGGGCCAGGAACAATGAGACACGAGCACAATCAGAAGCGAGCACGATTTTGAAATGACCGACGTGTGCCCAGGTGGGCGACCACAGAGGGTGTGCTTACGCCGGGGCTTGGCTTGCGACCGGCGCCGGTGGGGCCTGGGTGGCGCGACGCCGTCCTCGTCGGGCCTCCTCGGGGCGCGGCGGAGAGTCAGGAGGGGGAACAAAAACACAGACACAGCAAATCGTCGAGTCCCAGGAAAATTATGCGAAAATATGGGAAGCGGGGGGGGGAGAAGACAGAAACCCAGAAAGTATGTGAACAGAAGGGGGATCCTGGGGTTTCTGTGTATCTAACTGTTTGTGTGCCTGTGGGCCCCTTTCAGAGAACTCCGTCGGTGTCCCCGCCCGCCCCCCCAGGGTGCTCCCCAGGGTGCCGGTCGGTGGTAAGCCACACCCTTTTTGCAAGCCATGCCCTTCGGAGTCGCCGGCCAGGGCGAGGCGCTGGCCCTTCGGGGGAGCGGGTCGGAACTGTTCTCTTCGGGGTGGTAAGTCGAGAGGACGTTGCAGGCGAAGCGCCTGGCCCAGTCTGCGGATGTGTCTGGTGCCGCGGCGGGGGGGAAGCGATGTCGAGAGCAGAGGGGATCGAGAGGGGGAGAGGGGGAGGAGGAGGAGGAGGAGGAGGAGGAGC
>CAUYUJ010018958.1:178607-190922 GCA_963575745.1 Prorocentrum cordatum | reverse complement strand
GCTTCGCAATCCTTGAGTTCGGCGGTGCGCCACTTCGCGGCGGCCGCTTCAGCGTCATCCTTGCTGCAGCCGCGGTTTGTGCGGAACAAGGCCGTCCTGCTGCAACCGCAGTCTGTGCGGACGGCCCGCCAAGCTTGGAGCCGCTGCACCCAATAGATGCGGGCGCCGCAAGGAACGTCGGTCTCGTGGCGCCGCGGGCGCTTCAGCACCGTGCTCGCCTCTGCCGCCTCCGCCGCCTCCTGAAGCAATTTGGCCTTGATGTTCTCTACGCCCTTCTCGTGCAGCACCACCTGCAGCTTGTCCCTCCCCCCCCTATGAGGTGGGGGAATGACAATCTGCAGCTCTGTTGCCTCAGTATCGCCAAACGGCGGCAGCTGCACTGTCTTGAAGCTCTTGTCCACTGGAACCTGGCGACTGGCGCGGCCGGACCGCGTGGTCGGGCGGCGGCCTGGCTCCGCTGCAGCGAAGAGCGTCGTCGGCGCCGTTGGCCCCGCCGACGCGGTGCGCTGATTTTTCAGCCACGTTAGGAACATCGTGCCTCGCAAGCCCTGAGCCTTGCCGCGCACCCACTTGCTCCAACCTGCGGTGGTCACGGTGATGCACTCGCGGTCTCCGATGACCTCGACGGCCGCGACCAGCTCGCGCCCCGTACGGTTGTCGTGCAGCACGACGCAGTCGCGCTTGATCGTCGTCATCGCGCGCGCGGCGCGCCGAGGCTGCAGCCCGAGCGCGGTCGCACTTCAGCGCCAAAATTGCTGCGATGGAGTGATGAGGCAACATGTGCGCGGACGAGGTGCTCATGATGAGGTGCGCTGCAGCGCATGTGAAAGATGAAGCGAAGAGCAACGATCACATCTAGCACAACAGTGATGACGAAGCCGCTGCAGCGGCATGTCTGTGGGAAAGGCTGATGTCAGCACCAATATTGTACAGTCGCTGCAGCGACGATGCTGGCGCAACGAATCGTTCCGCGCGCTGCAGCGCCGCGGCAAGCATCGCACTTCGCACCAACCCGCGCACTGTTTACACCAATCGGAGGGCCACGCTCGGTACCGTCATGTGCGCTCGCCGCTCCTTAAGCCCCCTCATCCTCCTCCCTATGCCAAACCTTGCCCTGCCTCCTCCTCCTCCTCCTCCGCATCACCCCTCCCTCCTGCCTCATCCTCCCGCGTGGTCCCTCTATATCGCCAGCTCAGGCCGTCCTGAGCTTCTTGGCTGGCCGCGGCTGCAGCCGCGGCCACGGCTTCGCCACCAGGAAGTCGCCCGCGGACAGGGCGCAAGTGTTTTGCATCTGGGGCACCCCCACCTGCACCTTGTTGACGCCTGTCCCGAACGTCACGGTCTCCTTTCGGAGCTCCATGTTGGGCTCTGAGTCGGACTTTGCCACCACCCAGAAGGGGCTGACAAAGGCGTCGGGGCCCCGCGACCCCTCAGCGGGGGCCCTGCGAACTGCGGGCCCACGAAGAACTCGTAGAGGCCAACCTTCCCCAACGAGATGCTCTCCGCAACGCAGCCCGTGCTGACCCGCGTGGACGAGGCTGAAATGCGACCACTCCCACCGCGTGGAGCTACATGGCGCGCAGTCGATAACATCACTGACCTCGTCGCTACGGCCTGACGCGCCCCGAAATCCTCGCTACCTCGTGCTCAGCGCAGCGCTGCAGCGCGGCGTCGTCGGAGGGGGGCGCGGACGATTGCGGAAGCACAAGTCTGACGAGCTCACCCACTTTGAACGCTCGCTTGCAGCGCGCGGCAGGTGGGTCCTGCAGGATCTCCAAGTGCAAAATGTTCGCCTGGTACTTCAGCGCTTGGAGCCGCAGCGCCATGTTGCATGCCCCTTTGAACGCGTCCATCGCCCAACCCTCGTGGGCTGGCGGCAAGTGCTCCTTCGTGAACGGCAACTGCTCCTGCACCCTGGACGTCAACTTGTAATTCTCGAGCAATAGGTTTACTTCAATCCGCCCGCTCGGCTAACTGCTCCGTGCGCTGCAGCGCATCGACCAACCCATTGCAACTTAAGTACAGGAAATACAATATCGCAGTTACTACCTCCTCCTCCCCCCTCCCTGCTCCCTGCACGGGCGGCGGGGTGGCTGCAGCCACGCAATGGAGATCTCTTCGCCCACCAGGTCGCCGTGCAACATCTTCTGAGCGGTGATCCCATTCTCCGAGATGGAGAGCACCTCGAAGACGTCATCCACCTCCTTCTTCTGGACGATGTGCTTCCCCACGTCGAACCCTGCACGCCGCATGCGGAAGACGTTGCTCTTCAACTCAGCGGCCGACGACGCTGCCGCGCGCGGCGCGTCTGCATCGGCGCTCGCTGGGAACTCGGGTGCGCCATCGCCTTGCTTGTCGGTCTGCACCGCCTTGCCGAACTCGATCCCCAAGCTCTTCATCTGCAGCTGGGCTGGCCCCCCGAGCTCATGGAGGAAGACCTCTCTGGAGGGTCGCTGCAGCGACATTGAATGGCGAAAAGCAGGGAGGGAGGGAAACAAGGAGCACGCGAAAGGTGGCGTGAGAAGATACCTGTGCTATATCTGCTACACATCCGAAAGCGCGGTCTCCTGGCGCTCGCTTCTTCACCAGGTGCATGGCGCAGCGGACATCCAACTTTGTGATGTGCAAGAAGCCCTGCTCCGCTCCGATATCCAACCTCTTCACGAGCGACCTTGCGTCGGCCATGCGGTTGTCGGCCGCAGCCACGTCCGCCTTGCGGGGCGCGACGTGGGCGATCTCGTTTGCCTTGATCCGCCCATCGCCTCAGCGATTGCGTTTGGGAATAAAGCAATGTAACGGTGTGTGTGTGTGTGTGTGGGGGGGAGGGGGGAGGGGTGGGTACGCAGTTCTAACAATGCAGCGCAATGCATAGATGCGCTGCAGCGCATGTCACTACAAGGGGGCGCCGACAAGCTTATGGATGGTCCTGCACATGCTATCCACCACGTGCTCGCCTGAATAGTTGGCCTTCACGAGCGCCGCTACGACATGCGGGTGCGACTCCTGGTGCTTCCCCCATTTAATCGAATTCAACTTGCGCCACAATTCAGAGCCGCACATCAAAGTTTGCCCCGGGGCGTCCACATTCGTGAAGGTCTTGAGGGCTTCATCTATTTCACGGAGAAGTTCTCCGTTTTGTGGCCCGAGCTCAACAAACTTGCACAAGTCAGCGATCCACGCCTTGCAAGGTGGGTTCGCGTGGCCCGCTTGCTCGGCGATGTCGCGCCAATCGGGCTCGCTGGAACCCTCAGCGAGGCTGTGTGCCAAGAGCATCCGCCCACCTGCCTGCAGCAAGCGCCGAGCCGATCAAGTGCTGCAGCACTGTAAGGTATCATGCTCCTGCTCCTCGTTCTCACCTCCTCCCCAACGCGCTCCCATTCATCACCCTCCTCGTGCATCATCCTGGTCCTTACTACATACCGCTATATACTATAGTGGGGATAGGCTGCAGCCTGACCGAATGATCTCGGTCTCGTGAACCGCCTCCCTGACGTCGGCGTTCAAAGCCCTCTGCGCGAAGTTCTTGAGGCCCTTCACTTTGGCCACCGCGTGCTTGATGATCAACCACGTCAGGCCCTTTTTGTCTGCCGTCGCAAGTTGCGGATGCAACGCGCACAGCTTTTCGGAGTCGATGTTGTCCCGAGAGTCTGCCAGCGCCTTCACTGTGGTCGGCGCCTTGGCCAGCACGCAGCGGAGGAAGACGTTCGTGTGGGAGCCGCCCACTGACGGATACCGCAATGAGTCCAGCGGGGGGCACCGACCCCCGCTGAGCCGCGAAAGGCGGTCGTTCGCCATCGCGGTCTCTTCCAACTGCGCCCCCTGCGGGGCCTCGAAGGCAGTGGCTGCAGCCGTCTTGGCCAAGACGTAGCCCTGGGCGCAAATCTTCGCGCCTAAATTGTGAGCCCGCGCAGGGTTCACTAACGAACCGCTGCGGTTCCGAATGTCGATGCCCATCTGGTTCGGTGGGACCTGCTGGTAATACGCTAGCCCCTCCGCCAGCAGGAACTCCTTCAGTTGATCCCACCCCGATGCCAACCTCCCCGAGGAAATGCTTTCCTCGATGTACTGCAAGATCTGCTCCTCCTGACGCGCCTGCAGCGCCATGCCAGCGCTATATATAGCGCCGAATGCAACGTGCGAGCCCGCGGGCGCGACGGCGGATGCGGCGCGCGGCCGCAGCTTGAGACAAGCTGTCGCGCGGCGTGCGCGTGAACATCGACTTGCATAGACATGCAACTTGCGAGCAAAAATGTTGATCTGGGCTGCAGCCCGAGGCCCATGAAGCACGAGCGCGCACGCGCTGCAGCGCGATGCGACATCACGACGACAACAATTTTTTTGCGCTGCAGCGCAAAGTAACATACGTGCTATCAAATTTGGAGCGCTGCAGCGCTCAATGCGACCATTGAAAAACAACGAATACAACAAAACATAATTGACATGTGCATTCAAATTCCTTGCAAACGGAACTGGGCGAAAATGAAGATCCGAACAACGTGCAACTAGAAAACATGCATTTAACTCAACATTCAGCGCTGCAGCGCTTCATATTCAGCGCACGCAGCGCTTCATGTTCATATAAATCCGAAGGCAGCGCTGCAGCGCTTCTCATATTTAAAGCAAAAATCCAGGACACCGACTCCAAATCAAAATGCAAAAATTGTAGCGCTGCAGCGCTCAACGAACAAACTCAGCTCTTTCAAGACGTGGATTTACCTTTTTTCCCTGTGCATGGCCCTTGGATAACAAGTGCAATGTAACCGCTAAGTCACTTATAACCTACTTAGCAAACTAGCTATAATCGGTTATAAGTGATAAGTGGTTAGCTAATCGTTGCGCTCATTTTTTTGTTGTTTTTTCTTTTTCTTTTCTTTTTCTTTTTTTTTTTTTCTACAGCCACTTCTGCTCCTAAACGGTTATTAACGCGGGTTAGATTAAGTACTTACTATGTCATTACTAAGTGGGCCTCTTAGTAATGGACTGAGTAAGTACTTAGCTAAGTCCGACTAATACTTTTCAAGTACTTCTAATTACAGTAGTTATGAATGTTAAGTTACTTATAAAGCGGGGACAACCCGCACGCGGCCATTTCCAAAGTGTAACAGACACCGGGCCCTGCACCTCTGGCCAGACCTTGCCACAGGGACTTCGCCGGGACCTTCTGCGGCCCGGTACTTTTCGTCCGGGGACCCCCAGGGGCCGCCCCGCGCGCGCGAACTAGAAATACTGTTAACCAGGTACCGGAGATCTTAGCACGCCCTGGCCCGTTGGGCTGGCGAATTCCCGAAATTTCATGGCGCCTCTTCTTATTTCATTACGTTCCTGGCCCCCCGCTGGGCCGCGCACATGCCGCTGGTCATGATTTGCACCCCCCCTCTTGTGGACACCCCCCTCTTGGCCGCTCCCGAGAAATGGAGCGCATATTTCCGCAATGGTGTGGCGGCAGCAGCGACGGCAGAGCAGGGCGGACATCGACGTCAGATGAGCTTGAGAAGTAAGGCGGACATTTCCGCCCTACTTCCGAAATCGCCCAAAGTACGACAGAGGTGGAGGAGGAGGAGGAGGAAGGGATGGAGGGAAGGAGGGAGGGAGGGATTTTGGATTCCGACTCTGATGAAGCTCTAAGCTTGACAGAAGAGTGCGGCACTCGACTACCTGCAGGCGGTATTGTGGCATCTAGAGATAACGAGACGACAGCGCGCACAAGCAGTATGGGCGCCAAGGATGTGTGAGAAGATCCGAGAGGAGAGAGTGAGACTGGGACGCAGATCCAAAGCTTCCAGCTCGGCAGGGGAGCACTCTGGGGGAGGGAGAGTCGCGAGAAGTCTGCCTGACCACTCCCGCCCGTCTGCTCCCCTACAAGGCGGCGCTGCACAGGGAACGCACAGATATAGCTAGTCTTTCCAGG
The DNA here is from genome assembly GCA_963575745.1 of Prorocentrum cordatum. Taxonomy (NCBI): domain Eukaryota; class Dinophyceae; order Prorocentrales; family Prorocentraceae; genus Prorocentrum; species Prorocentrum cordatum. The sequence continues at coordinate 185,014 of CAUYUJ010018958.1, read as the reverse complement.
GAGGGGAAAGGAAACTCTTCGCGCATCGCCCTCCTGAGCGAACGACAAGACGGCGGCGGAAAGCCGCGCGATTATCTTCACGCTAGTCTGGGGAAGGGCGCGGGATGGCCGATATGGCACAACAACAGAAGCACTCCAGCGGTCCACATCAAGCAGCTTGACCGGCATCGGCTCAGGTCGTCTACCGTGGCTTGGGTACTCGGCCGCCCGGTAAGGGGTGGGAGGGAGGGAGGGAGGATCATGCGAACTATGAGAGGGAGGGAGAGAGGGAGGGAGGGAGGGAGGATCATGCGAACTATGAGAGGGGAGGGGAGGGAGGGAGGGAGGATCGTGCAAACTATGAGAGGGAGGGAGAAGGCTGGGACGCAGATCGAAAACCGCCTGCTCTCGTGACAGCCGTCCCGTCCAAGGCTCGACGGCCGGAGGAGCACGGATGATTCAGGGGCCCACGCGAGCCTCCCGAGACCTGACCCACAGGAGCCGGAGGGGGGAGCCCGGGGAGCGAAGGGGCGGAACAAAGCAGGACAACGATAAGGACAAGGATGCACCGGCACCTCGCGACGTTCGCGGCAGGCTGGTGGCCTGCCATTTTCCGTCCTCTCCGGACTCCTGCTGGCAGAGCACAAGCGGAGAGGAGTGAGGAGGGAGGGAGGAGTGCTGAAGATGAGGAGGAGACGGTAAGGCCAGGACGCAAGCCTGGGCCACTCGGAGAACATCCCCGTCCACAAGACGCGGTAGGCCCGAGAGCATCAGTGCCTCGCTGTTGGACCTGGGGGGAGGACAACATGTCTTCACGCCCCGCAGCCCGGCAATCTTCGCACCAATCGAGGCGGGCGGGAGGGGAAATCAAACGACTGAGCACATACATGCATTCATGATCTCTCCTCTGAGGGGGAGGGGGAGGGGGAGGGGGAGGAGGAGGAGGAGGAGGAGGAGGAGGAGGCGGCAGGAGGCGGAGGAGGTAGGAGGAGGAGGAGGAGGAGGAGGGGAGGAGCCCGAGGGGGAGGAGGAGGAGGAGGACCGGAGGAGGAGGAGGAGGAGGAGGGGCAGGAGGAGTGAGCGAGGACGAGAAGGAGGTGGGGGTAGTGGAGGTGGAGTGGAGGTGGTGGTGGAGGGGGCAGGGGTGGAGGGGGAGGCAGGAGGAGGCAGGAGGAGGCAGGAGCGAGGCGGAGGAGGAGGAGGAGGAGGTGGTGGAGGAGGAGGAGGGGAGGTGGAGCGAGGGGAGGCAGGAGGAGGAGGGTGGCTGGTGGAGGAGGAGGTGGAGGAGGAGGGGGGGAAGGAGGAGGAGGAGGAGGACGAGGAGAAGGAGAAGGAGGAGGAGGAGAGGGAGGAGAAGGAGAAGGAGGAGGAGAAGGAGAAGGAGGAGGAGGGGGAAGGCTTCTCAGAAGGAGGCTGCTGCTCAGAAGGCGCCAGCCCTGCACCTCCCCCTCCCTCCCCCTGATTGTCCCCCTCTGCGCGTGGCTGGAGGCCGGGGCTTCGTTCCTCACTTGGCGTCCTCCATGCAGCAGCCTAACTGAGAGATCTGACCGCCCGTGCCCGCGACCCGGCCCGCAGGTGCACCGCGCAGTGCTGCGGGGCGGCAGGGAGGTGGCCGTGAAGGTGCAGCGGCCCAACGCCGAGGCGCTGCTCATGAAGGACATCCGTGGCGCGCTTAGAGTCGGCCATGCGCACAGGGGGATGGGCGGAGGGGGAAAGGCTTCAAAGGATCAGGAGGGAAAAAAACACAGACACAATTAATCGTCGATTCCCGGGAAAAGATGCGAAAATGTGGGAAGTGCGGGGGAAGACGAAAACCCAACAAATAACTGATTGAAACATATGGGGAATCCTGTTATCCGTGTCTATTTATTCGTGTGTCCCTGGGCCCCTTCAGAGGAGCACCCCTGCTTCTCCGAAGGCGCGGGCCTTGTATGCAGTAGATGTAAGGCCGGCGCCTTCCAAGAAGCAGCCTCCTTCTACGAAGCCTTCCCCCTCCTCCTAACCCCTCTGCGCGCGCCGCCAATGGAGGGGCCGTGGCCTGCTCGGCGGGGCCACGCTGGCTGGCGTCGCCTGGACGGAGGAGGATTCGGGCTGGGCGAGTCCCCCTCTCTCTCTCTCTCCTTCCACTCAAGTTCCTGCGGCTGCTGATCGTCCTCTTTCTCCTCCTGCCTGGTCCTCCTCCTCTCCTCCTGCTCACTTTCCACCACCTCCTCCTCCTCCTCCTCCTCGCCCTCCTCCTGTGTGTACGCAGCTTTCCTTTTCCGACTGCGCATGACACGATTGGGTCTTTTGTGGAGCTCCAGGCTCGGCTGTGCCAAGCGTCCGCGGATAGTGAAAACAGCGCAGAGCAACGGGAAGTGATGAGAAGGGAAAAGACAGGATGTCAGACCTGGCGCGAGCGCACCTGGCTGGCCCTCTCACTCTCTCTCCCCCTCTCCCTCGTGACCCTTGAGCACCTGCGGATCCCGACAGCCGCCGCGCGGCCTCCACTGAGCCTGTTTCCTCCAGGCAACGCACACGTCTCGGTGGTCGGAGAGCCGCGGGCGGACTGATCCGGGTCAGAAGATCCCCCGAACCGTTGTTTAGGCTTCTTCTTATAAGGCACCCAGCCCTGGTGCGGTCTTGGTCTGAGCCACCGGACTCGTCGGCTAATCCCGCTTCTCCTCCCTCGTACCCCTCCTCCTTCCTCCCTTCTCCTCCTCCTCCCTTCCTCCTCTCACTATCCGCTTCTACCCTCCCTCACCCATACCTTTCCTCCTCCTCCTCTTCCTCCTCCTCTTCCTCCCCCTTCCTCCTTCCTCCTTCCCCCTCCTCCTCCTCCTCCTCCTCCTCCTCCTCCTCCTCCTCCTCCTCCTCCTCCTCGTGCTGGGACGTCTGACTTCTCACTCTTGGGATCTAGTGCCACTGCGCACTACTCGGGATGATTTCGTTAGGCTTCTCGACCCTAACGGTTTCTATGGTGTTCCCCGATTAGAAATCCAGTCGCGACGGGAGTGCCGACTTCAAGTTTCGCGAGGGGAGCTTCCCTCACTACGCGCACAGCGGTCATTTGTAATTGGATAAGAAATGCAGACTTGACCACAGGCTGAGTACCACCACCACCCACACCACCACCTCCTCCTTTCCTACCCTCCTCCTGTCCTCCTCCCTCATCCTCATAATTCCTCCTCCTCTCCACCCCCTCATCCTTCCCTCCTCCTCCTCCTCCTCCTCCTCCTCCTCCTCCTCCTCCTCCTCCTCGTGGAACCGACCGAAGCCTCCCCGCGGAGCTGGGCAAGCGCAGCTGGGGCTGCCTCGACCACCAGGCCCCGCTGGGCCGGCCGAGAGGCGCGGCACGCGGAGCGCGACGACGCCCAGCACGCGGAGCTCGGCGAGAGCCGCAGCGCTGCGACGGCCGCGCCGCGGAGCCCCCTCGACGGAGGAGCGCCGCGACGGCCAGGCCGCGGAGGCGGCCGAGGCGCACCACAGAGCCCGGGCATCGCTCGGGCGTGTGCATTTTTCCTTCGGCGAGGACCATCGAGGAGCATCGTTGATCATTTGGCGAATAAGCCGCGCACGAGACCGAAAAAAGCACAGGGAATGGACGTCCGAGCGATGGCGAGGAGCCGCGGAGACGGCCGAGACGCACCACGCGGACCGCGACGGCCATGGCGGCGAGCACGGCGCCTGCGGGGGCCGCAGGCACAACCCCGCCGGACTGCGCGCGGCGGCGTGGGGCAAGCAAGAGAGCTACGGTGGCCACGGCCCAGAGCGCGGGGCGGAGGAGCGCCTCGACGACGAGGCCGCGGAGACGAGCACGACGAGCAGGAGAGCGAGCGCGGCGCTGGCGGGGGCAGCCGGCACAAGGCCTCCGGGCCCCGCGCTAGGCTGGGCAAGCAGCAGAATCACGACGACCAGGCTGCGGAGTCGGCCGAGGCGTACCGCGCGGAGCACGACGGTCAGAACAGCGAGCACGGCGCTGGCGAGGGCAGCGGGCGCAACCCCACCGCGCCCCGCGCGGAGCTGGACGAGCAGCGAGAGGGCCACCGCGGCCACGACGCGGAGCCGCTGGCGCGAACGCCCCCTATATAGTGCCGGCGCGGCTGGCGGAGGCAGGGCCAGCCAGCACGCCTGCAGGAGGGCGGCCACGAGAGCGGCGCGGGAGGCGGCGCTGGCGCCGGCGGCGCCGCCCGACGAGGATCCGGACGGCGTGCGCCGAGACAAGAGCGCTGGCGCCCTCGGCACGAGACGAGGTCGCCATCATCGGCGCCTGCGCCGCTCCAGGGGTGCCGACGATGCCACACAATCTTCGCGGCGCCCTCCACACGATGAAGCGCTTCCGTCGCTGGGCGCTGCCGCGCCGGCGCTGCGTGACCCCCACCCCTCCCCGCCCTTTGCATCTCACATCATCCTGGCCCCTGGCCTTCGTCACCCCCGTCTCACATCCAGGACTTCCCTCCTCCCCTCCTCCGTCGCAGATTGTTTTTCCCAACCATCCTGTGGTGTTGGGTCCTCGTTTTGAAGAGACAGCGCCCCGCGTCCCTCCTTCCTCCTCCCGCTGCCTCCTCCCCCTCCTCCTCCCTCCTCCCATCATCATCATCATCATCATCATCATCATCATCATCATCATCATCATCATAATCATCATCATCATCATCATCATCATCATCATCATCATCATCATCGTCATCATCATCATTAATCATCGTCATCATCATCATCATCATACCATCACCATCGTCATCGTCGTAATCTCATAACTCATCACCTCATCGTCATAATCACCACCCACGACCACAATCATCATCATCATCATCCACCATGCGTCGTCATCATCATCACCATCATTCATCCTCATCATCATCCATCATCATCATCATCTTCATCATCATCATCATCATTACATCATCATCATCTCATTCATCAGATTCATCTTCATCAATCATCATCATCATCATCATCATCATCATCATCATCATCATCATCATCATCATTATCATCCTCATGCGTCCCGCACACCAATTTCGGCACACCCCTTACACGTTTCGTGGCCCCATAGGGAGCTCCGCCGAAGGTCCCAGTGGGTGTGCCCGCACGCGTCCCGCACACTCATTTCGGCACACCCCTCACACGTTTCGTGGCCACATAGGGAGCTCCACCGAAGGTCCCACTGGGTGTGCCCGCATGCGTCCCGCACACCCAAGTCGGCACACCCCTCACACGTGTCGTGGCCCCATAGGGAGCTCCACCGAAGGTCTCAGTGGGTGTGCCCGCATGCGTCCCGCACACCCATTTCGGCACACCCCTCACACGTTTCGTGGCCCCATAGGGAGTTCCACCGAAGGTCCCAGTGGGTGTGCCCGCATGCGTCCCGCACACCCATTTCGGCACACCCCTCACACCTTTCGTGGCCCCGATTTTATCCGCGAGGCCTGACCTCAGGAGCGGCCCGCCACAGCCGCGCCTTCTCTCGGCTGCCCAACTGTTTGGCCTCGCGCCGCGGACGCCCTGCGCGCGTCGCTGGGGCCCGTCTCGCGAACTCCGCGCTGCGCTCTGTCCAGCGCCTCGCTCGCCCGTCGTCGCTCCGCCCGGCGGCCAGAGCCATGCGCGCTATCAGTTAACCAGCAAACAATTTCTGTTCCACACAGCGTACGAACCGTGCGCGTCACTGTGACCCCTTCGGGGCGACCTGCGCGCGTCGCGAGGGCTCCGCCTTGCGCTGCGCCCGCAGCCTTGGACTTTGGAGTGCGCGGGCAAAGGAAAAAGGAAAAAGGAGGGGAGGAAGCGGGCGCGATCCTCGTGTGGGGCGTGCCGACATGGGCGTCGCGGCGCGCGGGCACTGCCGTCGGGGTTCCCAGTGAAGCACCCTGCAGAGGCTACGCCACACAATTCGGCACACCTTCATACGGTTCGTGGCCCCATATGGAGCGCCATCGAAGAAGACATTCACAATTGCGGTATTCACAACTGCATATGGTTGGGTGTTTCGCCAGGATAGTTCTTTCCCAACCATCCTGTGGTGTTGGGTCCTCGTTTTGAAAAGACGATCCCCGCGTCCCTCCTTCCTCCTTCCTCCTTCTCCCCCTCCTCCTCCGCACACCCACTTCGGCACACCCCTCACACGCTTCGTGGCCCCATAGGGAGCTCCACCGAAGGCCCCAGTGCTGCCGCCCGCATGCGTCCCGCACACCCATTTCGGCACACCCCTCACACGTTTCGTGGCCCCATAGGGAGCTCCACCGAAGGCCCCAGTGCTGCTGCCGCCCGCGTGCGTCCCGCACACCCAATTTCGGCACACCCCTCACACGCTTCGTGGCCCCATAGGGAGCTCCACCGAAGGCCCCAGTGCTGCCGCCCGCATGCGTCCCGCACACCCAATTCGGCACACCCCTCACACGTTTCGTGGCCCCATAGGGAGCCCCACCGAAGGCCCCAGTGCTGCCGCCCGC
>CAUYUJ010018958.1:152386-178507 GCA_963575745.1 Prorocentrum cordatum | reverse complement strand
TCCTCCTCCTCCTCCTCCTCCTCCCCCCTCCTTCCCCTCCTCCTCCTCCTCCTCCCCCCTCCCCCCCCGGGGCCCAGCGCGCGACGCTCGTCGGAGGCCTGGCTCTTGGCAGCGCCTCGCCCGCCCCCGCGCGCGAGCGGCCGGGCCGCGCGGGGGTTGCGAGGGGCCGAGCCGCGCAGCACATGGCGAGCGCCCGGCGCGCCTCGTTCAGCACCACGGTGGAGCTCATCTGCTTCGACGCGGCGGGCGGGGGCAACGTCCCCAGACCTCCTCGCGAAGTGGAAAAATTTCGCGACGGGGGAGGTTTCTCACGATTTTCGGCTCCCGGGGTCCCTCAATCGGGCCTCAGGACCGTCAGAAAACGACTCGGGAGGAAGAACCGATCCCGGGGAAGGGGTCCAGCCTTTTGGGGGTCGACGTTGCGAACAAAAATCACGATGTCGGGGGTCTGGGTCAGGGGGGGGGGCTTCCCCAAAGCCCCCCTCATTCGCGTTTTTTTTTTTTGGGGGGGGGGGGAAAAGATATGCGGCGGAAGGTTTTTATCGCCGTTCTCGGCCTCGGGGGGCCCCCTTTCCCAGGCCTCGAGGGCCCTCGAGGAGCGCCTCTGGCCGAGAAGCCTGTCCCGGGGGTGGGGTCCAGCCCTCTTGGGGCCGACGTTTTGAACAAGAGTCACGACGTCGGAGGTCTGGGTTAGGCATGGCTCGTTTCGACTCCTCCGACTCGATTCGATTCGGCTTCGATCGATTCCAATCCGATTCGGTTTCGATCGATTCCGATGCAGAATCCGATTCCTTCCTATTTCTCCATGGAGGCCCGACAAGCCTGCCGATCCCCGCCGACTCGACTTCTCCCGACTCGGCTCCTGGTTTCCGCCGATTCGGTTCACTTCGATCGCCGATCCCACTCCTCGATTCGATCTCGGGCTCTCCTGGCCGAGGGGCGGTTCGAGGTCCTCGAGCGTTGTCGTAGGCTTACGTCGGGCATGCCCCTCTACAGGGGGAATATTCAAAAACAGTCAAAAATAGTATGAGGACGATGTTTTGACTATGTTTTGATATTGGGGGTGTATCTCTTGAGTGTTTTAAGTTTTTTGCCCAAAATCCCCCTGTAGGGGGACACGCACGACTTAATCGTAGGCGCTCGGGGTGCTCTCCTGCTGCGCAGCTGCGCCTCGGGCGGCGGCGGGGGGGCCAGTGCCCTGAGCCTGCACGCTTGCCCTAAGGCGGGCCTGTCCCCCACGTAGGGGGATCTTCGACGAAAAATACCAGATACCCCAGAAATACTCCAAACATAGTCCAAAAATACTCTGGGGACTTCTCTTTTAGCATTTTGTTTGACCTTTTTGGGGTATGTTTTCTTTTTTCGTCGAAAACCCCCCTGCTGGGGGACAGGCCCAGCATAACGCTGGCCGCACCTGCCGCGCGGCAGGTGCCGCCGCGGCGGCACCTGCCGAGCAGCAGGTGCGGAGGCTGCAGGTCGAGGGAGCGGCGGAGAGTGCCTTCTTGCCCTCTGGGCCACGGCTGTCGCGCGCTATGCCCCCTACCCTTCCCCCCCGCCCCCTCACCCTGGGGGAACAGAAAGTGGCATAAACGTAAGAACTCGGAGGTCCGCGCGGATTTCTCGGATCCGCGCTGGACCCCCCTCCTGGCGCGCGGAGCGCGCCAGGGGCCGCGCCGGAGGCGCCGCCAGAGGGGCCCTGCGCGGATCCGAGAAATCCGCGCGGACCTCCGAGTTTCTATGTTTGTGTCATGATTCGTTCCCCTCCCCCTCCCCGCAGCGTAACGCTCCCCTCAGTAGGTCCCCGGCTCTGCGGCGGTTTGGGGGGTGGGGTGGGGGGCGCCACGTTGTGCCCACCGTCCGCCCGCCCCCCCTCCCCCCCCCAGAACCCCCTGTTGTGGCCGCGAGTGAAACCTGCGCTCGAGGCAGGGGGGCAACGTTCGGAATGTTGCCCCTGCCTCCAGGACCACGCCCGCAGGGACGTTTTTTCATGACCGAGGGGGTCGGGGAGCGATGCCCGGACCCCCTCGGATCATGGAAGAGGTCCCGACGGGAGTTGCTTCGCTCCTTGCGGCCTCCCGGAGCATCCGCAGGCCCGCCGGGAGCGCCGAGCGGCTGCTCGGGAGGAAAAAAGCCAGCCCCGGGGGCGGGGGCCCAGACCTCCAGGGGTGCAAGTCTGGGGCCGACCACGGCGCCGAGGCCGTGGCTACCGGGGGTCTGCGGCGATCCTCCTGCCTCGGCCTGCGTCCTGGCAGCTGCGCATGGTCGCCGAGGGCGCTCCCGCAGACCCCCGACGTCACGAGTTTCTCAGTACACGTCGACCCCCAGAAGTCTGGACCCTCTCCCCGGGACCGGTTCTTCGTCCTGGGTCGTTTGTTGACGGCCTCGAGGCCCGGTAAGGGCCCCCAGAGGCCAGAAGTATTGAAAAGCCTCCCGTCGTGATTTGTTCATATTTCGAGGGGGTCTGGGTCCTGGGGTGCCCGCATAACCCCGAGCGGCCGCCAGGAAGTGGAGTCATAGCCCGGAGGCCAGACGACGAGGGTCACCGGGGCGGGGATCGGCTCAGGGCGGATGCATCGACCTAGGGAGGAGGAGGAGGAGGAGGAGGAGGAGGAGGAGGAGGAGGAGGAGGAGGAGGAGGAGGAGGACCACTGATCGCTGTTAGGGGCCTGCACGTGCGCCGTCGATGCGTTGCTGGTTGGAGGTCGATGCCCTGAGCCGGTCCCCCCCGTTTCGTTGCCCTGGAGGAGAGCGGGGCTCGCAGCCCGGGCAGCTTTCAGCACGTGGAGATGGCAGGTCCGCCTCCGCTCTCCTCCCTCCTCTGGCTTCGGATCCGCCGTACGTTGGACAAGTTCGTAAGCGGGGCGGGAAGGGCCGCCTCGCGTTTCAAGTTCGTTTGACGCTGATTTCCGCCCTGCCTTGCCGTCGCTGCTTCCAGCATGTCTTCTCTCTGTCCTGCCTCTGTCGACGAAGAAATTTCCAACCTACGTGATTCGCATCGTTTGGGGCGCATGTCTGACACATGTACACGTCGGAAAATCAGCCACAGCAGGGCGGATCCGAAGTCAGGGTCCTCCCTCCTCCTCCTCCTCCTCCTCCTCCTCCTCCTCCTCCTCATTTCTTTCAGGCTACGTTAACTCCTCCTCCTCCTTCTCCTACCTCCTCCCCTCCTACCTCCTCCTCCTCCTGCATCCTCTCCTCCTCCTCCTCTCCTCCCCCTCCTCCCCTCTCCTCCGCTTGAGCTCGGAGTTGCGGCAGTGGTCCGACGTCGGAGCTGGCAGAGGCCCCCCCCCCCCCCTTCCTAGGGGCGCAGGTGGACAGAGGGCCAGGGGTGCACTTCAGCAGGGCGACCTGGCAACTCAGCAGGGCGCCAGAGTAGCACATTGGGCACTAGAATGTCCCCTCCCTCCTCGCACCTCCTCTCCTCTACCTAATTGTCCTCCTCCTCCTCCACCTCCGCCTCCACCTCCGCCTCCACCTCCTCCTCCTCCTCCTCCTGAGTTCTGGTGCGGCGGGGCCATGGAGGAGCCCCCCTCTCCTGAGGCCGCCGGCCTTTCCCGCGCCTCGGGCGCGGGGGCGGGTCGCGCCGGCATCGATCGGCGCGCTTCCTGCTTTGCTCCGCTCCACTCCACTCCTCCTCCTCGTCGTCCTCGTCCTCGTCGTCGTCCTCCTCCACCTCCTCGTCCTCGTCGTCCTCCTCCTCCTACAGTCAAGGCCGGCATTCAGGATGGGCCCTGCTACTTGCCATCGTTGACGGCAAAACACATCCTCCTCCTCCTCTTCCTCCTTCATTCCTTTTCTGCTTGTCGCACCCCGAAGCGTCGAAAGGTCGGGCCGGGCGTTTTGCTTCAGACGTTTTCACCATTTATAATCCTGGCGCTGGTTCACAGATGGAGGGCGCTCCGTTTTCAAAGTGTGGCTCTCGCCTCAGGGCCGCGCACACTCGTTCTCAAAAACTGCAGAGGTTCACGGATAGATGGCGACCCGTTTTCAAAATGTAGGTTTGTCAGGGCGCGACAGTTACGTTGATTCGCGGTGTTGAAGTCCCAAGATTTGTGTTCTGGCACGGTTCAGGATCGTTAGACGTGGCGTTGAAGTCCCAAGTATGGTGTTTCGTTTGGCACGGTTCAGAATTGTTGACGCTTCGCGAGTCCCCACGAGCCCATCCAGAAACGATGCCCAGAGGATGTGCCTCGATCAGGGAAGTGGGCAGCACACAGAGGAAGCCATTCTGAGACATCTTGGGATATCTTGAGCCATCTTGGAGGTCATCTTGGGCTCTCCCAGGCGCCCTTGGAGTCATCTTAATCAGTGTCCCCCCCCAAGAGGCCACATACAGTAGTAACATCAATGATGTGGCATGCTCGCCGAGGCCTCTTGGAACATCTTGGGTGCCTCTGGGGGGTCTCTTGGGACCTCTTGGAGGTCCCTTGGGAGCCTCTTGGAGGCATCCTTGGGGCCTCTTGGGGCTTCCTGTCCACCTCTTGGGGCCCCCTTGGGGCACCCTTGGAGCTTTGGGGGCCATCTTTGGGCCATCTTGGGTGAGATCGATTACAGGAGGGGGGTGCCGAATTAGACCCCCCCCCTCAGGATGCCAACATGGGGCCAACACCTTAGTAAAACCAATAAGTTTGGCTTCCTCGCCGAGGCCGTTTTGGACGCTTCGACACCTCGCGGAACCCCCTGCCCAGGTCCATGGGGAGGGGGTAGGGGGAGGGGTAAACCCCTCCCCGAAGGGGAAGAAGGAGGGGTGGAAGAGGAAACGCTCTAAACCACCTACGCCCAGAGGGCTGCGGGGATTTCCACACGGATATCTTCCAACGGGGCGCTTCCCTCAGTGGAGATGAATCTTCATAGGAGGTTATGATGAGGGAGCTTGGAGGGAGGGATTATTGCAACTTGCTTCAGGATGACGAGTCGCTCCGTTGTTGTTTTGCTTCCGCTGTGGAACCTGCACTTGCAAGAGATGTTTCAAGCTCGGCGGGACTTGCAATGGGACCCCAGGGCCGTGAGGCAAAGGGGCCCGAAACATAATGCGCTAATTACGGTCTGCACCCTCACTGCAGATGGCACGTGGCGGTTGCTGCGGTTTCTGGCACCCTTTGTCGCCCTTCGGCCAAGCATGTGCTGCTCGGCAGCTCAGGTTGGCCCAGCCTCCTCGCCATCCTCCCGTGTATGCCTCATTCCCCTCCTCCTCCTCCTCTTCTTCCTCCTCCTCCTCCTCCGGCATTTGGAGCGTCGGCCTCGGCGGAGAGGACACGACAGCGCGAGGCGGCCTGTTCGAGCCGCAGGATCGCCCTGAGGCCGCCAGTGGCACGCTCTGCCCTGGAACCCTCTAGGGAGAACCTCCCCCTCCTTCCTCCTCCTCCTCCTCCTCCTCCTGTTCCTCCTCCTCCTCCACAATTACTCAATATGAATACTACTCTCCCTCTTCCCCTGATGGCGTGCTGGGAATATTCGACCCCCCCCGCGTACTGTTTCTTTACGCACAGGATTCCCGGGAGTTGGGTTTTCGCCTGCATTTTTTTTCAAAATGCTGCTCTCGCTGAGGCGCCGGCCTCATTTCTGCTCCCGAATCGTTCCGAATCGTGCTCCCGCTGCAGCGTGGGCCTCATTTTCGGATCGGTGTTTTGCCTCCGTCGTTCAGGATGGCGTTCTCGCCCCAGCGCGGGCCTCTTTCTCGCGCGCCCATCCGCCCGCCACCACCGCGCCGCACCACGCCCCGCCCCGCCGCACGCACACCCGCCGCCACTTCCACCCACCAACGCACGCACGCACGCACGCGCACACCACCGCGCACCGCCACCACCACCGCACTACCCCACCCACCACCACCACGCTACACCGCGTCACACCACATCACACGCGCGCACACACAGACACACACGCACGCACGCACACACACATACACACGCACACACGCACGCACACACACACACACAGACACACACACACACCACCACCGCCACCACCACCACCACCACCACCACCACCGCCATCACGCACGTACGCACCTGGCCCACCACCAAACCACCAAGACGCCACACCACGTCACACCACAGCACACGCGCACACACACACACACATACACACCACCACCACAACAACCACAACCACGCACACACGCACGCACGCACGCGCACCACCACCCACTACGCACACGCGCGCGGAGCCACAGGTCCGCTACGACACGCGTCCGCGGATAGAGAAAATCAGCGCCATGGTAAGGGATGGGAGGGAGGGGTAGGATGTCAGATGTTGACGCGAGCGCACCTAACTTGTCCTCCTCCCCCTCCTCGAGAACTGGGGATTGTGGAGCCCCTCGGGGTTCCAGGGCGCGCGCGCGAGGCTTTCACACTGAGTTCGCGCGTGCGTCTTTCAGTGGTGTGCGTAGTCTGTGGCGTCCTCCTCTCCTTCCGCCTCCCCCTCCTCCTTCTCCTCCTCCTCGTCCTCCTCCTCCTCCTTTTTTCTCTTTCCCTTCCCCCCCCAAAAAAAAGGATACGTTTTTTTGTTTGGGGGGAAGGGGTTCGGCGGCGAAAATACAGGAATGCGACGCGGACTCATCTGTCCTCCCCGCTAGAAGGATTCCTATTGAACGCCCCCACAAGGAGGATTCATAGTGACATCCTCTACAGAAGGATTCCTATCGAAACCCTCCACTTAACGATTCCTACTGAAATCCTCCACATGGATTCCTATTGAAATCACCTCGCGCGCGCGCCCTTTCAGTGGTGTGCGTACTCTGTGGCGTCCCCCTCTCCTTCCGCCTCCCCCTCCTCCTCCTCCTCCTCCTCCTCCTATTTTTTTGTTTGTTTTTCCTCTCTCTCTCTCCCCCACCAAAAAAAACAATTGAACATTTTTTGTGGGGGGGGGGTCGACAGCGAAAAAACAGGAATGCGACGTGGCCTCATCTGCCCTCGCCCCTAGAAGGATTCCTATTCACCGCCCCTGCAAGGAGGATTCATAGTGAAATCTTCTACAGAAGGATTCCTATCGAAACCCTCCACTGGATGATTTCTATTGAAATCCTCCGCAGATGGATTCCTATGGAAATCACCAGCAGAAGGATTGATATTGAGATGTTCGAAAGAAAGAATCCCCCGTTGGCATTGCATTGGCATTGGTTTGGCAATGTTTTGGCATCGCATTGGCATTGCGGTGGCATTGCGCTTGGCAGAGCGTTGCTAGTGTGCTTGCATTTCGCAAGCATTGCGCTGGCGAGTCCTAATGGAACCCTCCACAGAAGGACTCCGATCGAAACCTTCTGCAAGAAGGACTCCTATTGAAACCCTCCACCAAAACGGTTCACATTGATAGCGAAACCCTCTACAGAAGGATTCCTATTGAAATCTACCACAAAGGCTTTCCCCCATTGGCAGTGCATTGGCATTGGGTTGGGATCGCTTTGGCATTGGTGTGGCATTGCGTTGGCACTGCGTTGGCATTGCGCTGGCATTGCGCTGGCGAGTTCCAACACCTCCCTTCGCATAATGATTCCTGTTGAACCCCCGCAATAAGGATTCCGATTGAAGCATCCCACAAGAAGGGTTCACATTGAACTCCCTCATGGAAGGATTCCATCCGAAGCCCTCCATAGAAGGATTCTTCTTGAACCCGACCACAACTGATTTCCCCCATTGGCATTGCATCGGCATTGCATTGGGATCGCTTTGGCATTGGTTTAGCATTGCGTTGGTATTGCGTCGGCATTGCGCTGGCGAGTTCTAACGACTCCCCCCCACAGAAGGGTTCCAATGAAAACCTTGCACAAGAAGGGATCCTTTTGACAGCCCCCACATGAAGGATTCAAAGCGACCCCCCCCACACACAGAAATATTCCAATCGAAACCAGCCACGGGAGGATTCCTATCGAAATCCTCCGAAGAAGGATTCGTAACCAAATCATCCACATAAGGATTCCTAGTGAAATCTGTTGGAAGGCAGGAATCCCGCCATCGGCATTGCATTGGCATTGGTTTGGCAACAATTTGGCATCGCATTGGCATTGCGATGGCAGTGCGTTAGCAGTGCGTTGGCAGTGCGTTGACATTGCGCGGGCGAGTCCCACTCAAACACTCCACAGAAGGATTCCGATTGAACACCCCCACAAAAAGGATGCCTATTGAATCCCCCCCACAAGAAGGATTTAAATTGAAACCCTCAACAGAAGGGTTCCATGCGAAGCCCTCCATGGAAGGCTTCCTATTGAAATCTCCCGAAGAAGGGTTCTTAGAAGGACTGCTATTGAAATCTACCACAAACAATTCCCCCCATTGGCATTGCATTGGCATTGGTTTGGCATTGCATTGGCACTGCTTCGGCATTGCGCTGGCGAGTTCGAATGGCTCCCACCACATAAGGATTCCTTACCTTCCACAAGAAGGGATTCTTTTTTAAAGCCCCCCAAATAAAATATTCATACTGAAACCCCCCACGGAAGGATTCCAATCGAAACCCTCCACAGGTAGGATTCCTTTTGGAATCTTCCACAAAGGATACCCCCCATTGGGATTGCATTGGCATTGAATTAGGATCGCCTTGGCATTGGTTTGGCATTGCGACGGCAAAGCTTTGGCATTGCGTTGGCATTGCGCTGGCGAGTCCTAATGGCTCCCTCCGCAGACGGACTCCCACTGAAACCCTCCACAAGAACGATTCCGATTGAATCCTTCCACATGAAGGATTCCGAGTAAAAAACCCTTCACATGAGGATCCCGATCGAAACCCTACACATAGGCATTGCTATTGAAATCCTCCGAAGAAGGATTCGTAATGACATCATCCCCAAAGTATTCTTATTGAAATCTACCGAACGAAAGGATTCCCTATTGGCATTGCATTGGCATTGGTGTTGGTTGGGAATGGATGTGTATCGCCTCGGCACGCATTGGCCTGGTGCAGGAGATAGACAAAGAGAGAGATAGAGAGAGAGAGACAAAGAGAGAGAGAGAGAACACTAGAGAACGATACAACGAGAAAAGAGAAGTATGAGGGGATCACGGCGAAAAAAATGTCACATATACAATCAAAGTTTGAGGGTGCTATAGCGTTTCACTCGATAAACAAAAAAAAACGTATGAAAACGACGAGGGTCTCCACAATCCCCCGGCCTCTCCTCCTCCTCCTCCTCCTCCGCCTTTTCCTCCTCCTCCTCTTTTTCCTCCTCCCCCTTCTCCTCTCCCTTCTCCCTTCTCCTCCCCCCCCTCCTCTCCCTTCGCTCTTCCCCCTCCCCCCCTGACATCTGCCCACCTCACGCTTCAGGCCGTGGCCCCGGAGGCCCCGACCCCGGGGGTAAGTCCTTCGCTCCGGACCTGTTTTTGACGACCCCGGGGCTTGATTTGGGCACCCCCAAACCGGGTGGTGAGACACCGGGTGGCGACCTGTAATCCCCAAAAAGGTCACCGTTGGGTTTGGGGACGCGGGGTCACCACCGGGTGTTGTGACTCCTAGACCCACCAGTGTCCGGGACATCCTCGGAAGACCGCACGAGTCCCCAGACCGGGTGGTGACACCAAATCGCCCGAGACTCACCGCCAGGTGTTGTCACCACCACGTTTGGGGACTACCAATTGATATCCGACCTGAAAGGCCGAATTCAAGGAACACGCCAGACTTGAAACGCTCATGTTGAGACGTACCAAACTCTTTCTAGGCACCGGGCGGCCATATACGAAGGACCGCTCGAAGCCAATGGGCGTGCTGAAGGACCCGCACTTCGCAGCTGCCCAAGGAGCCGCGAGTTCTCGGCTGGATGTGAATACTCCCCCACTCTGCCGGGCCTCCCAGGAGCCAACGAAAGTGGCTACAGATGCGCAGTTCGCAGACCCCCAATGGGCCGCGAGGTCTCGGCTGGATCTGCTTACTCCCCCACCCCGCTGGGCTTCCCATGTGCCTGCGAAAGTGGCGACCCCCAGGAAGCCGCGAGGTCTCGGCTGGATCTGTGTGCTCCCCCACTCCGCTGGGCCTGCCAGAAGCCCACGAAAGCGGCGACAGCTCAGCAGTTCGCAGCTCTCCCCCAGGGAGCCGCGAGGTCCTGGACTTGCGCATTCCTCCCGCTCTGGTTGGCCTCCCAGGCGCCAACGAAATTGGCGACAGTTGCGCAGCTCGCAGCCCCGCCGCCCCCCAGGGAGCCGCGAGGTCCCGGCTGGATCTGCGTGCTCCCCTCCGCTGGGCCTCACAGGAGCCCGCGAAAGTGGCCATAGTTGCGCAGTTGCAGACCCCCCCCCCTCGGGGAGCTGCGAGGTCTCGGCTGGATCTGCGCGCTCCTCCACGCCACTGAGCTCACGAAAGTGGCGGCGGATGCGCAGCTCGCAGTTCCCCGGGGAGCCGCGAGGTCTCGGCTGGATCTGCGTACTCCCCCACGCCGCTGGGCCTCCCAGGAGCCTACGGACGCGGCGACAGTTGCGCAGTCCGCATCCCCGTAGGGAGCTTCGAGGTCTCGGCTGGATCTGCGTACCCCCCCACCCCGCTGGGCCTCCCAGGAGCCCCCGAAAGTGGCGACGCATGCGCAGCTCGCAGTTCCCCAGGGAGCCGCGAGGTCTCGGCTGGATCTGCGTAATTACTCCCCCACTCCGCTGGGCCTCCCAGGAGCCTACGAACGTCGCGACAGTTGCGCGGTTTGCAGTCCCCCCAGGGCGCCGTGAGGTCTCGGCTGGAGCTGCGTACTCTCCTACTCCGCTGGGCCACCTAGGAGCCCACGAAGGCGGCGACAGTCGCGCAGCACGCAGCCCTCGAGGCGCCGTGATGTCTCGGCTGCATCTGCGTGCTGCGACTAGATCCACTCCGCTGGAGCTCCACTCCGCTGGGACTCCTTCGCCTGGATCTGCCTACTACCCTTCTTCGCTGGGCCTCACAGGAGCCCGCGAAAGTGGCAACAGCTGCGCAGTTGTCAGCCCCCCAGGGAGCTGCGAGGTCTCGACTGAATCTCCTTCACGCCGCTGGGCTCACGAAAGTGGCGAGAGTTCCGCAGTCCACAGCCCCCCTGGGAGCCACGTTGTCTCGGCTGGATCTGCGTACTCCCCCCATCCCGCTCGGCCTGCCAGGAGCCCACGAAAGTGGCGACTGATGCGCAGCTCGCAGTTCCCCAGGGAGCCGCGAGGTCTCGGCTGGATCTGCGTACTCCCTCATTCCGCTGAGCCTCCCAGGAGCTCAGGAAAGTGGCAACAGTTGCGCAGTCCGCATCCCCGTAGGCGGCCGCGAGGTCTCGGATGGAGCTGCGTGCACCCCCTGCCCCGGAGCCCACGAACGTGGCGACAGTTCCCCAGCTCGCAGCCCACCAAGGGAGCCGCGGGGTCTCGGCTGGATCTGCGCACTCCCCTCGCTCCGCTGAGCCGTCCCACGAGCCCACGAGAGCGGCGACCGCTCCCAGGGGGAGCCGCGAGGGCTCTCGGCCGGCTCCGCGCCCTCCCCCGCTCCGCGGGGCCTCCCAGAGGAGCCCACGAAGGTGGCGACAGCTGCGCAGCGCGCCCACCCAGGGAGCCGCGAGGTCTCGGCTGGATCTGCGCACTCCTGCTCCAATGGGCTTCCCAGGAGCCCACGAAAGTGGCGACAGGCCCCAGGGAGCTGCGAGGTCTCGGCTGGATCTGCGTACTCCCCCACTCCGTTGGGTCTCCCAGGGGTCAGCGGCGACGGTTGCGCAGTTCGCAGCCCCCCAGGGAGCCGCGAGGTCTCGGCTGGAGCTGCGTGCTCCCCCCTATCCCGCTGGGCGACCTAGGAGCCCACGAAAATGTGACAGTTGCGCAGCTCGCAGCCCACCCCAAGGGAGCAGCGAGGTCTCGGCTGGAATCTGCGTGCTCTCATACTCCGCTAGGCTTCCTAGGAGCCCACGAACGTGGCCACAGTCGCCAGTGGGTCGCGAGGTCTCGGCTAAACCTGAGAACTCCTCCTCTCTGCTGGACCTCCTAGGAGCCCACGACAACGGCGACAGTCCCCAGGGAGCCGTGAGGTCTCGGCTGGATCTGTGCACTTCCCCACTCCGCTGGGCCTCCCAGGAGCCCACGAAAGTGGCAACAGATGCGCAGCTCGCAGCCCCCGAGGGAGCCGCGAGGTCTCGGCTGGATCTGCGTACTCCCCCCATCCCGCTGGGCATCCCAGGAGCCCACGAAAGTCGCGACAGTCCCCAGGCACCCGCGAGGTCTCGGCTGGACCCGCGTACTCCTCCCAGGAGCCCCCGAAAGTGGCAGCACCCCCCAGGGAGCCGCGAGGTCTCGCATGGATTTGCGTACTCCCCCACTCCGCTGGGCCTCGCAGGATACCACGAAGAAGTCGGCAATTGCGGAGCTCACAGCCCCCACCCCAGGGAGCCGCGAGGTCTCGGCTGGATCTGCGTACTCCCCCCATCCCGCTGGGCATCCCAGGAGCCCACGAAAGTCGCGACAGTCCCCAGGCACCCGCGAGGTCTCGGCTGGACCCGCGTACTCCTCCCAGGAGCCCCCGAAAGTGGCAGCACCCCCCAGGGAGCCGCGAGGTCTCGCATGGATTTGCGTACTCCCCCACTCCGCTGGGCCTCGCAGGATACCACGAAGAAGTCGGCAATTGCGGAGCTCACAGCCCCCACCCCAGGGAGCCGCGAGGTCTCGGCTGGATCTGCGTACTCCCCCCATCCCGCTGGGCATCCCAGGAGCCCACGAAAGTCGCGACAGTCCCCAGGCAGCCGCGAGGTCTCGGCTGGACCCGCGTACTCCTCCCAGGAGCCCCCGAAAGTGGCAGCACCCCCCAGGGAGCCGCGAGGTCTCGCATGGATTTGCGTACTCCCCCACTCCGCTGGGCCTCGCAGGATACCACGAAGAAGGCGACAATTGCGGAGCTCACAGCCCCCACCCCAGGGAGCCGCGAGGTCTCGGCTGGACCTGCGTGCTCCCCCCATCCCGCTGGACCTCGCAGGAGCCCACGAAAGTGGCGAGAGTCCGCGTGGGGAGCTGCGAGGTCTCGGATGGGCCTGCGTGCGCGTGCTCTCCCACTCTGCGGGGCCTCCCGGCAGCCTCGCGAGAGTGGCGGCGGATGCGCAGCTCGCGGCGCCCCCCAGGGAGCCGCTACGTTCAAGTTGGGCCTGTCCCTCTACAGGGGGAATTTCAAAAGATAGTCAAACATAGTCAGGGAACTATGTTTGAAGTATTTGTTGTTGACCATGTTGGAGTGTTTTTTTATTCTGTATCATTTCTCGTCGAAAATCCCCCTGTAGGGGGACATGCCGACTTAACGCTGGGTCTCGCCCGGATCCCCCATGGAGCCGCGAGCAGGAGGAGGGGAGAGAAGAATCAGGTGGAGACTAGGGTTGGGAAACAGATCGCCGGAGATCTGGGTTCCTCCTCTTCTTCCCTCGGCCTCTCCCCTGGCCCTCATAAGGTGTGAGGGCTCTGCATCCATGTTGCACCATGCATGGGTCAGTTTGCTGCTTCCAGTCTGCAGGACTTGACCCCGAAGAGCCCAGACCTTGCCTTACTTCTCTTCCTCTCCTCCTCCTCCTCCTCCTCCTCCCTCCTCCTCCTCCTCCTCCTCCCTCTCCTCCTCCTCATCCTCCTCCTCCCTCCTCCTCCCTCCTCCTCCTCCTCCTCCTCCTCCTCCTCCTCCTCCTCCTCCCTCCTCCTCCTCCTCCTCCTCCTCCTCCTCCTCCTCCTCCTCCCTCCTCCTTCCCCTCCTCCTTCTCCTCTCTCCTCCTCCTCTCCTCCTCCTCCTCCTCCTCCTCCTCCTCCTCCTCCTCCTCCTCTCCTCCCTCTTCTCAGATTCTTCTCCTCCTCCTCCTCCTCGTCTCCTCCTCCTCCTTCGTCCTCCTCCTCCAGCTCCTCCTCCTCCTCCGCCTCCTGCTCCCCCCCTCCCTTCCCCCCCCCCTCCCTCCCTCCCCTCCTCCCTCCCCAGACATGCGACGCCCTGATTTTTGTCAATACAGAGTCCCTGGAAGTCCCGATCCTTTCCCCTGGACCGGCTTTTCGTCCTGAGCCGTCTTTCTTTGCCAGTCCCGAGGCCCGGCGAGGGCTCCCGGGGGCCGAAACAGTCTGGGAACCTCCCGCCCGGAATTTTTTTTTGACACGACGCTGTCATGTGTGGGTCCTGGGGACTCTCGCCATTTTCGTTGGTTCCTGGGAGGCCCAGCGGAGTGGGGGAGCACGCAGATCCAGCCGAGACCTCGCGGCTCCCTGGGGTGGGGGCTGCGAGCTCCGCAATTGTCGCCTCCTTCGTGGTATCCTGCGAGGCCCAGCGGAACGGGGGAGTGCGCAAATCCATGCGAGACCTCGCGGCTCCCTCCCTCCCTCCCTCGAGGAGGAGAGAAGGAGGAGGAGGAGGAGGAGGAGGAGGAGGAGGAGGAGGAGGGTCATGTCTGGCTCCCTCCTCGATCTCCCCTCCCTCCGCGGCAGGGGCGCGCGGCACCGCTCGGCGGTCTTCCCCGACGCCCGCGCGGGGGGGCCCGGCGCGCCGCGGCGGCGCCTCCACGGCGCCGTGGACCCCGCCGTTGAGCGCGGCGGCCGTGCCAGATCTCCGAGGACAGGGATTTTCGAAGAGCGGCTCACTCCTCCTCGTCGACCCTCCTCCTCCCTCCTCCTCCTCTTTCTCCCCTCCTCCCTCCTACCTCCTCCTCCTCCTCCTCCTCCTCCTCCTCCTCCTCGTCCTTTCTCCCCTCCTCCTCCTCCTCCTCCTCCTCCTCCTCCTCCTCCTCCTCCTTTTTCTCCCTCGTCCTCCTCCTCCTCATCGGGCTCGAGGTTCCCAGGCACCCTCGGGCAAGGACCAGAATCGTGACCGGAGGGTTTTTCCTGTATTTCGGCGTCCAGAGGCCCTTGCCGGCCCTCGGGGCCGTCAAAGGGACGATGGAGGATGTGCACGAACGAGATGGGCACGGAAAGAATAGGTACAATGCTCAACAGAGGTTCCTGTTCATTTTGAACAGGACTCGCTGTCCGCACCGCCGCGGCCTGTGTCCATTCGAGACAGAAGGCCGCCTGCCCAACAGCGGCCGCTGTCGGTTTGGGACAGCATTTGTTGTTGGGCATTGTACCCATTCTTTCCGTACCCATCTCGGGCGTCCAGAGAGGATGCAGAACCGGTCCAGGAGAATGGGTCGAGACCTCTGAGGGTCGACGGTATGGAGAAAGCATGGCGTCGGGGCTCGAGGTTCGAGGCTCCGTGTTCGGGGTCGGCTTTTAGCTTTTGCCGCCCATTCGAGGGGGGCACTTTGGTGCCCCTGGGTCCGTCGAGCGCGGCAGCCTTACCGTTACCAGATCTCCGAGGATGCGGCTTCTCGAAGAGCGCAGAAGTTCTCGAGGTTCGAAGTTCGAGGCTCTTCGAGCAGGGGATCGACTACAGGATTGATTGAATTACCCCGAGGTTGATTTTCTCGTCGAATCATACGTAGAATGTTCTCAGATCTACAAACATGTTACGCACGTCTCATGGATTCGACGAACAACTCAATCTTGGGGTAAATCAATTCTGTAGTCCATCCCCTGCTCGAAGGCTCTGGGTCCGGGGAGGTTTTTTGCCCCTGTCGGCCTCCAGGGGCCGTTTTGGGGCCCCAGGGGCATCCGGGGTGACAAGCTGCACCAGGTGGACCCCAGGAGGGGTCCAGGGACCCATTCTGGACGGACTTGGGGCACTGTGCGCCCGGGCCGCGGGCGCAGAAACACGCCTCTTCTAGTAGGTGGATCTCTCAAGCTCTCCGCCGCCTCTGGCGGTGTGCGTTGTGAGCGCGTCCTCCGAGTGTCAATGTGGAGATACAGTCGGCCCAGATTAGTAGGTCGACCCTGCCAGATCAAGGCTGCCCTCGCGTCCTGTGTCCCGCGACCCCTGCCCCCTGCCTTATCTGTGGCAGCATGGCCTCCGGAAGGGCCTCGTCTCCTCGCGCGTGCCCTCTCTAATCGAGTCCGACTGTGCTCTGTGAATGCCTCGCTCTCCTGGGGCTCTGCCGCGCTCCTGGACGTGATCCTGGAGGAGGAGGAGGAGTAGGAGGAGGAGGAGGAGGAGGAGGAGGAGGAGGAGGAGGAGGAGGAAGGAGGAGGAGGAGAGGAGAGGAGGAGGAGGAGGGAGGAAGGGAGGAGGAGGAGGAGGAGGAGGAGGAGGAGGACCAGGAGGAGGAGGAGGGGAGGGGAAAGGAGGAGGAGGAGGAGAAGGAGAGAGGAGGAGGAGGAGGGAGGGGAAGGAGGAGGAGGAGGGAGGAGGGAGGAGGGAGGAGGGAGGATGGGGAGGAGGGAGGAGGGAGGAGGAGGAGGGAGGAGGGAGGAGGGAGGAGTGAGGAGGTGAGGAGGGGGAGGGTGGAGGGGGAGGAGGAGGAGGAGGAGGAGGAGGAGGAGGAGGAGGAGAGGAGGAGGAGGGGAGGGGGAGAGAGGAGGAGGAGGAGCGGAGGAGGAGGAGGAGGAGGGGAGGAGAGGAGGAGGAGGAGGGAGGAGGAGCAGGAGGAGGAGGAGAGGGGCGGGGGAGGAGGACAAGGTGCGCTCGCGTCATATCTGACGTCCTACCCCTCCCTCCCATCCCTTACCATGGCGCTGATTTTCTCTATCCGCGGACGCGTGTCGTAGCGGACCTGTGGCTCCGCGCGCGCGTGCGTAGTGGGTGGTGGTGCACGTGCGTGCGTGCGTGCTGCGTGTGTGCGTGGTTGTGGTGGTGGTGGTGGTGGTGGTGGTGGTGGTGGTGGTGGTGGTGGTGGTGGTGATGGTGGTGGTGGTGGTGCTGGTGGTGGTGGTGTGGTGGTGTGGTGTTGGTACTGTGTGCTGGTGCGTGGTGGTGGTTGTGGTGGTGGTGGTGGTGGTGGTGGTGGTGGTGGTGGTGGTGGTGGTGGTGGTGGTGGTGGTGGTGGTCGTGGTGGTGGTGGTGGTGGTGGTGGCTGGTGGTGTGGTGTTGGTACTGGTGCTGGTGCTGGTGGTGGTTGTGGTGGTGGTGGTGTGGTGGTGGTGGTGGTGGTGGTGGTGGTGGTGGTGGTGGTGGTGGTTGTGGTGGTGGTGGTGGTGGTGGCGGTGCGGCGCGGTGGTGGCGGGCGGATGGGCGCGCGAGAAAAAGGCCCGCGCTGGGGCGAGAACGCCATCCTGAACGACGGAGGCCAAGCACCGATCCGAAAATGAGGCCCACGCTGCAGCGGGAGCACGATTCGGAACGATTCGGGAGCAGAAATGAGGCCGGCGCCTCAACGAGAGCAGCATTTTGGGAAAAAATGACGCCGGCGCCTCAGCGAGAGTCGTTTCCCGGGATTTCCCGGGCATCCTGTGTGTAAAAAAACAGTACGCGGAGGGTGCGCGGCCATCACCCGGACGCCATCAGGGGAAGAGGGAGAGTATTTTCATATTGAGTAATTGTGGAGAGGGGGAGGAGAGGAGGGGGGGGGAGGGGAGGGGGAGGGGAGGATGAGGAGGCGGAGGAGGAGGAGGAGGAGGAGGAGGAGGAGGAGGAGGAGGAGGAGGAGGAGGAGGAGGCGGGGGTCGGCCTGGGTGCCCTGCTTGGCCGCCGGGCCGCCTGTGCCGCCTGTGCCGTCGCGCGGCCTCTTTGCGTCTCGGGGAGGGCGCCTCGGGCCGCCTCGGGCGGCCTCGGGCTCGCCGTGGGGCTGCCGCGGCGCCGGCGTCGTCTGCTCGGGCGCGGGGCGAGGCAGGGCTCGCTGTGGGTTTGCCGTGGTGCTGAGTCGGGCCTGTCCCTCTGCAGGGGGAAGAGTCCAACATAGAAGCAACAAAAATAGTCTGGGGACGATTGGTAGAATCATTTTTTTTGGTTTTCGTCCAAGATCCGCCTGTGGGGGGGCACGCAAGACCAATTCGTGGTGTCCGCGCCGTCCACGTGGGCGCGCCGAGAACAAACGGCGCGGCGACAGATTCGTGCTCATGGGCCCTTCGCAAAGGGGGTCTCACAAAACGTGCCCAATAGCTCGTGCAATCGTCCGTGCTGGATTGTGCTGGATGCGGGCAGAGCGCGTTGCGTCTGGCATAGTTGGTCCGTCGGAGAGGCCGCGCGCCATGAGTCACAGGACGAGCTGTTGTTTTTGGTTGCGGCCACATCACGAGAGACCCCCTCCTCCTCCTCCTCCTCCTCCTCCTCCTCCTCCTCCTCCTCCTCCTCCTCCTCCTCCTCCTCCTCTTCCCCCCTCTTGCCTGGAACGCAAAAGCTCCGACCCCGACTTCGCATCCGCCGTGCTTGCGACGCCGTCGTGCGCAGGTGCTCGCCCTGCTTTCTGGGCTCCTCTTGGTGCCGATGCCCGCCTCACTCCGTCGCCGCCGCCTCCGCCCGACTCCTGCCGAAGCATTCGAGCTCACCAGATCTCCGAGGAGGAGGAGGAGGAGGAGGGGGAGGAGGAGGAGGAGGAGGAGGAGGGGGAGGAGGAGGAGGAGGAGGAGGAGGAGGGGGAGGAGGAGGAGGAGGAGGAGGAGGAGGAGGAGGAGGAGGAGGAGGAGGAGGAGGAGGAGGAGGACGAGGAGGAGGAGGAGGAGGAGGAGGGCCGAGGAGCCCCCCAACAAAAAGCATAGGCATGGGCGCTCGGAGGTCAGCACGAATCTCTCCTGGATCGGCGCTCGCCACCCCTGGCGTCGAGTCGGGAGTGTCATTCTACAGGAGGAGCATGGAAACGATCGTAAGAAAAATAGTCCTTGGGCGATGATTAAGAAAACTTAAGTTTTCGTCCAGAGTCTCGATGATTCTTAATTTTTCAATGTAAATCCGGAGATTTTGATAGAAGTTCTGGGTTTTATTCAATTTCTGAGACTATGAGTTTCTTAACCCATGATTTCTTAAGCATTTCGCAGGGTGTAGTCTGGGGACGATATGTCGAGCACTCCAGATTTCGTAATAAAAAGGGAGGGGGTCACAGCCCTCCCAGACCAGAAGTTCTACACCCCCCAGACTATCCGTGAAAGGGCGGCCCTTTGCCCGGACCCCACCGAACCCTCCAAGACAGCTCAAATTAGACCCCCCCCCCGAATGTGACCCCCCCCACTCTGTTATGCAATCCGGAGTATGTTTCCCCATTTTTGGGGGATATTTGCTCTGTATCCTTTCTTCGTCGTCCAGAATCCGCCCGTAGGGGGACATGCCCGACCTGACCCCGGCGGCGCCTACGACGCCGCCCCTGCGGCGGCCCCGCGCCCGCCTCCAGACATCCGCGCCGGCCTCCGAATGTTTCTGCTTGCCGATGGCCGCTCCTCCACATCTGCAGGGCTCGTTTCGATTCCTCCGATTCGATTCGATTCGGTTTCGATAGTTTCCGATTCCGATTCGATTCGATCTGGGATTCCGATGTGAGTTCTGACTTCTTGTGGGAGGCATGCTGGCCTGCCGACTTCTGCCGATCCGGCTTTTCCCGACTCGGCTGCCGATGTCCGACGATCCGATTTGTGTCGATCGCCGATCCGACTTGTCGATCCGATCCTGGGCTCTCCTGTATCTGGGTCTGCAGTCCTGAGCGAAGAAAAAGACGGCACAAACGTAGGCCTTCGGGGCAGCAGCGAAGAGCGGATCACGACGGAGGGGGGGAGGGGGAGGGGGAGGGGGGGGCATGTTCTCAGCACCTGGGAGTCTTTGCCGGGCCCCGGGACCATCCCAGGGAAAGGGTCGAGACTGGTCCCAGGGAAGGAGTCGAGACCTCTGGGGGCCGACGCGGAAACGTCCGCCCCAGAAGAAGCAGGGCAGATATGTCCGCAGAGGCATGGCGGAAGCAGCGACGGCAGCGTGGGGAAAGCACCGGCATCGAGGGAGCCTGAACCGTGGGGCGAACACCTCCGCCCTGCTTACCACGTCGTCCAGAAAACGGGAGGAGGAGGAGGAGGAGGAGGAGGAGGAGGAGGAGGAGGAGGAGGAAGTCGGGAATGCGAAGTCAGGGTCGAACAAAAAACGCCATACACATAAATGTTCGGAGCTTCGGGCGAGTTTCTGGGATCGGCGCTGGGCCGCCCTTGGCGGCGCCCCCTGGCGCGCTCCGCGCTGGGCCCCCCCTCCCTGGCGCGCAGAGCGCACCGGCGGCGGCGCCAGAGGCCCAGCGCCGATCTAAGAGATCCGCGCGGAGCTCCGAAATGATATGTTCATGGCGGTTTCTGACGTTTTCGGTCCAGCGTTTTCGTCGAGGAGCAGGAGCAGGAGGATGAGGAGGACGAGGAGGAAGAGGAGGCGGAGGAGGATAAGGAGGATAGGGAGGATGAGGAGGATAAGGAGAAGGAGGATGGAGGAAGGAGGAAGGAGGAGGAAGGAGGAAGGAGGAGGGAGGAGGCGAGCAGGGAGGAGGGAGGAGGGAGAGGGAGGAGGGAGGAGGGAGGCGAGGAGGAGGGAGGAGGGAGGAGGGAGGAGGGAGGAGGGAGGAGGAGGAGGGAGGCGGGAGGCGGGAGGAGGAGGAGGGGAGGAGGAGGAGGAGGAGGAGTAGGAGGGGAGGAAGGAGGAGGGAGGAGGGAGGACGGAGGAGGGAGGAGGAGGGAGGGAGGAGGGAGGAGGGAGGAGGGGAGGAGGAGGGAGGCAGGGAGGAGGGAGGAGGGAGGAGAGGAGGAGGAGGAGGAGGGAGGAGGAGGGAGGAGGGAAGGGAGGAGGGAGGAGGAGGGGGAGGAGGAGGAGGAGGAGGAGGAGGAGGAGGAGGAGGAGGAGGAGGAGGAGGACCGTAGCCATTTTGGTTCAAGACTAAACGCTGTGAAAGGCTATAGACGCCTGAGAATCAGCGATTAGCTTTGGACCCCTCCCTAGCCTGCCTGGCCCAGGCTGCTTGGGGCCCCGTGCCCACGGCTCCTGCCACATTCCGTTCCCGTGGCCTTTTGACGCATCTTATGGGTGCCGCTTTACAGATTCTGTACCCGCGGCGAAGATTGCTTGCACGGGAGCAGCTGGCAGCAATTGCGTCTCGCCCGCAGCAAAGAGGCGCATCTAGCGCAAGCCCGACTGCAGGCAGGAAGACGAGATGTTCGAATCTTGCGATGAGAATGCTGTGTTGTCAGCTGGTGGTCTCACTCGTGAGCTGGATGCTCTACGGCGTGAACTTCAAGCCTCCGTTCAAGAAGCTCAAGGGATGATGTCAAGCTCGCTCTCCTTACTCTCCTCCCACTTGCCCAACGCCGTCATCAACGTCAGCAAGTCCGTCGAAGGCCGCATGTCAGGATTGGAAGCCAGTCAGCGCGAACAGTCCTCCACACTCGAGAAACATGACCGTGAGATTGCTGAACTTCGTCAGGCTCTCAACATCGCTCGCACGGCAGAACCTACACCGGTGGCCAAGACAGCGGACTCCGCCTTCAACCGCTCCATCGACTCATCCTCGTCCGCTGCAAGTTCCAGACCGCCAAGTCACGCGCTGAGGCAGCGTTGGCTGATTGGCTTCGTGACTGCAACCTCTACGACTCCGACGACAAGTTCGTGGGCGACCCGACGGGCACCAAGTTCAAGCTCCAGATGTTCGGCACCCCCGCGCTGGCCAGCAAGAAGGTCCAGCAGGCCATTGGCAACATGCGCCAGGCGCACGACAACTTCAGGCGCTTCGAGGCTGCGTCTATCATGGGTGAAGCTGGTGATGTTTTCGTGGGCCCCGACAAGAACATGTACACTGTACGACGTGAGCTTGCGGCCAAAGCAGCTCGCCAAATTCTTCAAGATGAGTATCCCGAGAAGAAGTTATACGTCGACCGTGCGTTGGGTGAGAGCTCATCCAACTGGCGGCCGCCCATTGGTACTTCGCCTACGTCCCCGACGGTTTCCCCGAGCATCCAGTGGTCGACGGCCAACCCGGCGGCAGAAGGGATCGGCCACGACGCCGTGGACAGTTGGATTTCTGAGGCCACCAGCGGCGGCACAATGCGAACCGAGTGGTGTTCTTAGCAAAGCGCATGTGATCATGTCTGGTTCCTCTTCCCTGTCCCCCCCCCCTCTCCTCCAATTCGTCTTGTGGCGTGGAACGCTCGTGCATAGTTCCATCGCAAGGACGAGGTACGGTCTCAGAAATTACGTTACCTCCGCCGTCTCCTGAACGTTGGATCGATTGTCTCGATTCAAGAGACCCATGGACGCCAGCATCATGTAGACGACCTCTTACACCAGAATAATATGCCCTTCTCCTCGGAGTTGCCCCCTTACCCCAATCCCAATGCTGGCGGGGTTTTGACGTTGATCCCCATATCTTCCTTCTGAGGGCAGGCTGAAGAGCACAGGTTCCCCCTTCCCTCTAGTCGACTCTGTTCCTCTGGTCCATGGGCGCGTTCTTCATGCCAAAATCTCTGGGGCCGACGGCCCCTCCTGGGTCTCGCACTACAACGTTCACAACTTCGGCCTGTCCTCCGACCAGCGTCGCACGCTCTTGGACCATCCCGAGGGCGAGTTGGTCCGACCCCATCCCCCTACCGCTCCCCTGGAACACTGTCTTGGGACGGATGGTGGAGTTCCAGCTGGTGGCCCCTACCCACTACAACTCGGCGCGAAACAATTTGACTCATATGGATCAATTGTTTTGTTCGGCCCCTGGTTGGGTCTTGTCCCAACATGCGTCCGGGGGAGAAGTTGTTGACCGTCCTGAGGTCCTTCATGTGCCCCAGGTCTCGGATCGCGCGGCTGCGTCAGCCACCGTCCAGGTCCGCCCTCCGCTTCCGCTTGCTGAGCGACCCGCCCCGCGCGAGATTTACCAGAGCGCAGTGCCCCAAAGCTTCCCCCGCAAGGCGTGCGACGCTGAACCGATTGAGCACCTCTCTCCTCGTCTTCTGCCCGACTAGTACAAGGGCCTGATTAACGCCGCGTCGAAGTATGTTAGAGATATGATCATGTTCAAACGCCCTAACATAACAGTGTGCTCGCACGTCACCTCATGGTTCGTGGGATGGCTCGGGCTGTTGTCCGTCGCGACTGGGGGCTAGCTCGTCTCCTTCATAGATCGCATCCTCGGCGCCGCCGTCATCTTGTCCTGGGCCCTCATGCCCGCGCAGTTGGCATAAGAGATGCTGCCCAGTTCACGGTTTTTTCCAATGAGTTGCACTGGAAGGTCGCGCAGTCAGCCCAGGCAACGCCAGGCCGAGTCGCAGGCGGTGCTGAATCCAAGCCAGAAGCTTCGCGTTCGGCTTCGTGCTGCCCGCCGGCGCGCCACAGACAGATTGTGGGCCCCCTCTGGCGAAAGCACGGTCTTCGCGGGCAGGGTCGACGGCGCCGAGCGGCACCGAACCGAGCATGCGACCCCCGCCGCTGGTTCTTCTCATGGCACTGTGATCCGCACCCCTCCGGCATTTTGAATGCGCTCGCGCAGCATTGGCAGCCTGTTTCCAGCCTCAGCCGTTCGCCGAGTTTGACGCGCAGCGATTTCTGGATCAATTTGACCTTCGGCTTCTGGCTGATGTCTTGCCCCCGACAGTGTGCGAGACCTTCCGGGGGCACCTCGCCAGGTTGCCCCGCGGCGCCCCTGGCCCCGACGGGATCCCATACTGCGCTTGGCAGAGAGCCCCTCATGGCACCGAAATTCTTCATCGTGGCCCCCCATGGGCCCCCGCTGGGAATCAACTCCTGCACGAGTTTAACTTGGTCTTGGGGGTCTTTAGCCAGCCCGAAAGGAGAGGACATCGGTGATTGCCTGGGCCATGGCATTGTCACCAAGGCTGTGGATGCGCGCCCCCTGGGCCCCAAAAGCTGCAACAACGAGATATTGGCTGGATACTGCTGCCGGGCGCTTACGCGAACCCGTTCCAAGTGCACTGACCCCGCCCAGAACGGTTCCGTTCCGAATCGGCAGTTTGGCAACAAGATCGTCGCCCTTGACGGCATCGCGAGAGCATGCAGAATGCAGCCGACACCGTTGACGTCCACGCCCTGTCTCTTGGCCTACGATTGCGGACAAGCTTCCCCTTCCCTCTCGCGCGATTGGCTCTTCATGGTCCTGGGGCGCTCGGGGCCCCCGCCGCCTCTTCTCTGGTTCCTGAGATTTCTGTATATGGGCGTCATCTGCGTGGGCTCGATAGGTGGTCTCACCCAGGTGCTTTACCATATATGGAGTGGCATAATTCCAGGATGCTCCGCGAGCGGCGCTTCATTTGCATGGGGCATGGACCCCTTCATGCGCCTATTCCGCCCCCTGATCGAAGCCCCTGGCCATGGCGTTTCCGGGGCTTGCGCCGACGATGCGGGGGTCGTGCTGAAGCAACTTGAGCCTGCCGCGCATGTCTTTTTTTTCCTGAATGCCCGGCAGCTGGCCCACCTTGCCCCGGGAGTCCCAAAGCGCCAACTGGCCCCCCTGGCCGGCCCATTCGCCCCCGAGCATAAGGAAATCTACGCCCCTCGGCTTCAGGAACTTGCTCCAGCTTGGTCAAGTATTGCGGTTGTGGAGATGGTGAAATATCTCGGCATGTACCTGGGCCCCGCGGCGACCCCCGAAACATCCTGCCCCCCCCCCCCCCCCCCTCGGACAAATATTCATGGAGAGCCAAACGTCTCAGCAGAACTGGGGCCCCGATCTCTTCGATCTCATCTCTTTACTCTTCCAGGGCGTTGTCGGCGCTATCTTACGCCGGCCAATTTCAGCAGGTGCCCGGATCTCTTCGGCAGAAAGAGTGCAGCAAACTGGCTTCGGTTTTTCGCTTGCCCTTCTGCTGCTTCAGTCAGGACTCGCGGCGCAAACTCGCGGGATGGGGTGGTCCGAAGATCCAGAGCTCATGGGTACGGAATGCCGCGCAGATGCTGCGCGCCAGCCACTTCGCGTTCTCGGGTTGGGAAGAGATACATCACGAGCTGTACAGGATCTGCGGCGAAGCCTACTCTCTGGCGCGCGCTGTTCGCGGTTGTCCATGGCCAGAGTTTTGGAGGGCACCAGCTCTCGCATCGAATTTGGCGGATGCGCGCGCAGGCTTCCCATCTTGTCCTCGTCTTCTCCCGCATTGCCGTCTTGCTCTCTCTGCCCTTCGGGATCTTCAGCGAGCCCGCCCTCATCTTCACCCGAATGCTTCACACCCCCAACGCGCGCTTGATTGTGAACTCTTCCCTCGTGTCTCTCCTGGTAAACTTCTTCGGCGATTTCAAAAACGTTTCTTTCGTTGGTTCCCAGATTGAGCTGAAGTGATCCGCGGACTTGGTAGGTCTGCTCTGAAAGCGCTCCTCTCCTCTCTCCCCCCAGCTTGTTGTATTGTGTTTTTCGCTTTTGAAAACCTTCAGTGGTGGGTGAATGGCGTCTACTAGATTCCAAAAAGATCATCCATGTGTTTTCGGGTGTGCTTCCCCACATCGTTTTGCATGTATGGTGCTGCCCCCATATTATCTGCTTTCTCAGTAGCTGTGTCCAGCATCCCCGTCCGAATTGTTCGATTGTACGGCTCGGTTTCATTGCGCCGAATCGCGAATATGTTGTTGTTTGTGTTTTTTGCTTCCTGTCTCCACAATGCACTCCGGCCCCTCCCTGACCCCCCTTTCACAGAGCAGGCGCGTCTCTCTGTCGTGCCCACAGCGAGGCACCAAGTCCGCAGGCCAGCCGTAGTCGCTGGGCCAGGCGGCAGTCGGTCGAGCTGAAGGACATTGGTGGACTCTTCTCCGCTACGCTCGAGGGGGAGGAGGAGGAAGAGCGGAGAGGAGGAGGAGGAGGAGGAGGAAGAAGAAGAGGAGCAGGAGGAGGAGGAGGAGGAGGAGGAGGACGGGGAGGGGGAGGAGGAGGAGGAGGAGGAGGAGGAGGAGGAGGAGGAAGAGGAGGAGGAGGAGGAGAAGGAGGAGGAGGAGGAGGAGGAGGAGGAGGAGGAGGAGCAGGAGGAGGAGGAGGAGGAGGAGAAAAAAAATGTAATAATAATAATACTACTACTACTAATAATAATAATGGTAATAATAATACTAATACGACCACTACGCATACGAACAACACTAATAATAATAATACGAATAATAATAATAATAATAATAATAATAATATTACGAATAATAATAAGGGTAATAATAATAATAATGTTACTACTACTAATAATAATAATACTAATTATAATATTAATAATACTAATACTAATAATAATAATAATAATAATAATAATACTAATAATAATAATAATAATAATACTAATTATAATATTAATAATACTAATAATAATAACAATAATAATAATAGGAATAAGACAACTAATAATAATAATAATAATACGAATAATAATAGGAATAATGAGAAAAAGAAGAATAATAAGAATAAGAAGAAGAAGAATAAGAAGAATAAGAAGAAGAAGAAGAAGAAGAATAAGAAGAAGAAGAAGAAGAAGAAGA
>CAUYUJ010018958.1:138545-152286 GCA_963575745.1 Prorocentrum cordatum | reverse complement strand
TCGACATCGTTCCGCGGAGGTGCCCGGATCGTCCAGGACGGCCGCCGGAGGGCCGAGCCATGGCCGGAGATCCGACGAGGTGGTTCAAGGGCGCCCTCGAGGGCGCGATGTTCATCGCGCTTCGCAGTTTGGCTCCGAGTCGTCCTCGTCCTCTTCTTCTCCCTTGGGGGGAGACCTCGAGGGCGCGATGTTCTTCGCGCTTCGCGGTTCGGCTCCGAGTCCTCCTCGTCCTCCCCTTCTCCCCTGGGGGGCGCCCTCGAGGGCGCGAAGTCCTTCGCGCGTCGCGCGCGAGAGCGCGCAGTTAGGCGCCCTCGTGAGCGTCTCGATCGGGAGGTTCTTCTACGATCCCGGCCTTCGGGGGCCAGTTGTCGGGCCCCGGGGATGCGAGGGGCGAGAAGCGGCCCCCCGGGAATCGGTCGGCCCCTCCCTGGGGGCCGCGGGCGCGGACGAAACACGCCGGCGGACGCCAGGGCTGCTGGAGCTGGAGGCCGAGTGCTTGCCCAGCAGCCTATCTACCGAGCCGGGCGGCAGCGATTCCGAGAGCTTCGCCGACGAGAACCTGTTCGCGAAGGTCGCCCAGCGGCGCCGCATCCGGCGCAGCGTCACCGCCAACCAAGGGCCGGGCCTTCCGCAGCACGCCCTGCCAGAGATGACGATGTCGAGAATCCTCATGCGGCGTCGGTTGGCCTGGAGCTCCTATCGAGTGGCTTTTCGGCCCATCCCGCCCTCGTGCCCTGGTTGTAGGTCAGAGCCTCCTGGATGCCTGTGCACAGGATTTCTTGGGAGGCCCCTCGGAAGCCTCTGGGAGGCCTCTCGGGAGCCCCTCGGAGGCCGCTGGCCGCTGTGCCCTTGGGAGAACCTTCAGGATTGAGGGCTGATGACCCCAAGGACCTGAGCACGCTCCAGCTCGTGCCTCCCCGGGCACGGCGGCGGATGGTTCCGAGGACAGCCTGTCCAGCGGGACGAGCAGCATCAACAGCCTCGGCGAGTGAGGCCCGGCTGCGGAGGCGGCTCGGGCTCGCCGGGCCGGGGCGCCGCGGGCAAGACCTCCCAGGCGCCAGCCCAGACGCCGCGTCGGACGAAGGGTCGGGTCGGGCGAAAGGGGGGACATGCAGCAGGTACACGACATCAGAAAGTGGCCCGCCAAGAGATGGCCCACGGGGATGTCTGATCTCCCGACGGGCCCCACCGGAGCCCCGGGGCACCCGGCGGAGCTCAGGGGCGATGGAAGACGCGGCCCCCAGATTTCTCATGCAGCAAGGTCTTGTTTCGTGTGTGCCTGCTGGAAAAAAGAAGGGGGGCACGAAATCTGCCGCATGCAGCTGGTTTCGGTTCCGCCGCTGGGCGCAGTCCTTCATACACTGGCGCCCAGCGGCGCCAGGAGGCGCCGGAAAAGCCAGCCGCGTCAGCTGATTCGCTAACCCCCCCCTGCCGCTAACTCCCGCTTCCGTCCGCCCCGAGAGATCCCTCCCTCGCTCCGTCCCGCTCCCGTCAGAGGCGGAGATCTACCCACAACCACAGCTTGGGGGATCGATCTTCGGGGACGTCGGCAGGCGGGGATATGGACACATTCGGGGCCCCTGGGCCCGACATGTACCCATATCTACCGCCCGCTGGGGTCCGACGACGTCGGTTCCCCAGGCGGTGGATCTGGACATATCCCCGCCTCGCATCCCGTCTCGCACTATCAGCACCAGATAAATGTTCAAAACGCTGGGGGCGTTTCTTTGTTTTTTTGAATCATATATAATAGATATATAGTTATAATATATATATATATATCTTTTCCCCTTCGTTTTCAAAGATCGACGTTTTCTTTTCCGTCGGGGGGTCCGTGCGCTTGTCCCTTTTGGGGGGTTCTTGTCTCCTCATGTCTGTCCTCTGCTCTGCTCCGCTCTGGACTTGCCGCTCTGTGCCCCGGCCTGGCCCGCCGCACGCCGCGCGAGCGTCGAGCGCGAGACAGCGACACGCCCCCGGCACGCTGCGCACCGGCGCGCGCCTCGCCCGGCGGGTGCCCCTCCGCCCCGCCCGCCCCCTGCGCAGGAGAGGGATCCCTCTCCTGCCACTCATCCCGCGGCCGAGGAGGAGGAGGAGTAGGAGGAGAAGGAGGGGAGGAAGGAGCATGAGGAGGAGTGAGGCAGGAGTGCGGCATGCGAGGAGGAGGATCAGTGTGGAGGATTTAGGTGAGCCAGGATTAGGAGGTTAATAATTATTGAGGAGGTGAGGATTTGAGGGGGTAGGAATGAGGAGGTGGGAGTTGGGCATGGGGATCAGGATTTAGTATTAGTTTAATTGAAGTTTGATGAGGAGGAAGTTATTATTATTAGTAGGAGGATAGGATGTCGGAGGGGGGGGACTGCCCCGCCGCCCGCCTGGGCCCGCGGGACGCGGCCCGCTGCCGAGGCGGGGAAGGGGAGGGGGGAGGGCCACAGCCACACAGGGGGGCGAGGCGGCGCTGTCGCTGCTGCCCCCGCGCGGGGGGGGGCGGGCATGCCGCCC
This sequence comes from Prorocentrum cordatum, assembly GCA_963575745.1. Classification (NCBI taxonomy): domain Eukaryota; class Dinophyceae; order Prorocentrales; family Prorocentraceae; genus Prorocentrum; species Prorocentrum cordatum. The sequence goes on along the minus strand of CAUYUJ010018958.1, from coordinate 149,787 downwards.
GGGCGCGGTGCCGTCTCCCGCCCCTGCTGCTGCACGGGCGGGCGTGGGGTGTAGCCGGCCCCTGCGCCGCGTGGGGACCAGCACTGCACGTCGCTCGGGAGGGGGAGGGGCGGCTTCGCGTCGATGAGCCCTCGCCATAGTGGTGATCGATGAGGCAGCGTCGATGCAGCGTCGATTTGGCGCCGGTTAGCGTCGATCGCCGTCGGTTCGCAAGAGCCAGCCAGATGGTACCAGCACTGCACGTCGCTTGGGAGGGGGGAGGCCGATGACAATGGATCGAAGGAGAGCAGGCTGCTAGGATGCAACTCCTGGGAGGTTGCATTCTGAATCGGCGCTGTATTTTTGCCTGGTCGAGAACTGGCCTGATCCAGCTCAGTCCCGCTTAGTCACCAAATCCCTCTTAGTCTGGCTTGATCCCGCTCAATCTGATTTAATCCCGCTTAACCCGGCTTGCTCTTAATTTGGCCTCATCCGGGCCAGTGACCCCAGATTTGGCCGTTGTAGCCCGTCGCCGCTCTGACAGAGGCCTCTCATGAGCTGCACCCTGAACGCTGCAAAAGAGCCTAAACAGCTTTCGGAGCTTATGCGGACCTCCGCAAGTGTAGGCTCATGCGGAGGCAGCGTCGTCGCCGCTGCCTCCGTGCTGGGCGAGAAAGCGTGCCGCCCGAGCGCCGTGCTGTCCCCCGCTCCTGCCGCCCGGGCGTGCGCGACGCCCCGGGCCCCTGCGTCGGGTTGGGACCAGCACTGCACGGCCGCCCGGGAGAGGGGAGGCCGATGAAACTGGATCGAAGGAGAGCAGACTGCATACACCAGATAGTAAATCGCGGGAGTTTCCGCTCGTCTTGGATCGAAAGCACACCGGCGCAAAGCGCCCAAGAGCGCCCACCAGCGCAGATCATCGCCGAGCAGCGCTCGAGCAGCGCACCACGGCGACCAGCGTCGGTCAAACAGCGCCGTGTGAGGGAGATGCGCGCGATGCAGCGCGACAGTAGGCGCTGTAGGGACGACCACCAGTTTCCGTGAGTTTGTTTTCTGATGTCAGCACAGACTTGCAGTTCTCCGCGCGGACCTCCGAGAGCTTCTGCGCGAGCCGCTCGGACGTCGAGCGGAAGACAACAGCATGGATGTGCAGTCAGTTCGTTGACATGAGGTCGAGGTCGGAGTCGGAAGGGGCTCCGCGGTTCCTCAGGTTTGCATACGCTCCGTGCTATCTCCTGGTTGCGAGCCCCTTGGGCGTTCCTTGGGGTCTGGCACGCGCGGACCCGTTATGTCGATTGGGGCGGCTGGTCGAAGGCACAGAGCCCCAAGAGGGGCTCGGTCATTCCTTCGAATTGTACGTCTCGGCTTGGAAAACAACGGGGATTTGTTAATTCAGCAGCACGACTAGAAGTTTTCAGAGCTCCACGCGGACCTCCGAAAGTTTACGTTCATGTCATGTTTTCTCGCTTCTGCTGGAGGAGGAAGAGGTTGGAGGTGGGGATGTTGCCTCGCAGGTTGCCAGCAGGACCGCCGTCAATGTCCTACTGCAATCGAATCCCCATTGTGCCTCGGTTGTGGTCACAAACGTCGGATTCCACTCGAATGATGCTCGACGCGGAGATCCCAATGCTATCCCTATCCGAGAGGCTTACGCTAGTCCGCCGGCCCCTAAGTCGAGCAGAGTCGTGATGGTTTTTGGAGGGTGCGATTTCGTCCGGGTCCTGTCGCAGAGCCCTTTCTGCGGCCTTCTGGGAGTTCTGGGTGGGCCTCTCAGGGGCCTTTCTGTTCATGCAGTGGTATTTGTTCCCTTGGAGGGGCCAGAAGAGTGCAGTTTTTGTTGTCCCCCAGGGAGGGCGCTTCCTGAGAACTGCTCTTTCTGATGTCGGGGCCCTTGGGGGGCCATGGGGGGCACCCCTATAGGGGGCCCTCTCGGGGCACCGGGGCCCTCGAGCGGCCTGCTCCGAGGGCCTCTTGGGCCGCCCGGGGGGCTCCTCGGGCTCTCGGGGGGCTTTTTTTCGGGGGGGGAGGAGGAGGAGGAGGAGGAGGAGGAGGAGGAGGAGGAGGAGGAGGAGGAGGAGGAGGAGGAGGAGGAGGAGGAGGAGGAGGAGGAGGAGGAGGAGGAGGAGAGGAGGAGAAGGAGGAGGAGGAGGAGGGTCGTTCTGGCGGCGCGTCGGGCCGTCCTGGGCCGTCGGGGGCTCCCCTCCCCTCCTCGACGTCAAGCGCGGCGTCTGCCCACGACGTGGCGACGCCCCTGGGCCCCCAGCTTCAGCGTTGACGCCGACGCTGGCGAGTGCAATCTTTCGGCGGCGCCAGCGGGCCGCGCCGCGCGCGTCCATCACGGAAACTCGGGGGCGAGCGGGTCTGATCAAGACTCGCGTTTGATTTCGAGGGGGGGGCTGCAGGACGAGAACGCGATAAAATTTCAAACATGTTGCGGGCATCGATGTTTGCTTCCGCCCTCCAGGGGAGTCTCTAGTCTCTGGAGGTTCTCTTGGGGCGCCTCGGAGGCCTCCTGGGCCACCTTGAGGCCGTCCGTCTTGGGTCTGCTTCAGAGCTCTTCGGCGCGTTGGAGCCCCTCTGTAGCGTCTTGGGGAAGATATCTTGGGCATTTCTCGAAGCGTCGGGAGCCCGGAAGGTGCGTTGACGAGGCCGGATCTTGGACCTCGTAGGAGGGGGAACCGGCGGGAGAGCCAGGTGTCCTACACGCTTGTTCACCCTCATCAAGTGGGGATCGGTGGACCCTCTACAAGTTGCTCAGGACGTGTCTGAATTGGTGTGCAGCCGAATGCGAGTGAGACTGGGCGTGAGTTGGTCTGGGTCAGACTGAACGCGTGTGATCCAGCGAGTCTGGGTTTGAGTGTAGTGATATTAGAAGAGGGTGGTCTAGCAGCAGCTGTCCAAATTTGATGCCGGATGCGATGCCTGCTCCACCGCTGCGCGAGATCAATGGGCATCTGAAAGGACCCTCGCCCACTGAGCCGAAGCATGCGTTCCTCCAAAATTTGGGCGTCAACGTGCCCGTGATCAACCCAATCGTGGCTACCCCTCTGTTTGATGGCCATGTGCCTAAGTGCGACCCCTGCTACATCGCGGCGGCCATGGGGTTCTGAAAAGACATTCGTCCGTCTACTGAGCCGAAACAAGCGTTCTGCCCGAGAGGCCTCCACAACCTGGGCGCGAACGTGCCCGTGATATACCCCGTGGTCGATCCCCCTCCTGTTGGAGGGCTAAGTGCAATCCTTGCTATAGCGCGGTGGCCGTGGGGTTCTGAAAAGACATTCGTCTATTGGGCCGAAAGAGGCATTCTGCTTCACAGGTCCACACGATCTGGGCGCGAATGGGCCCCTCCTCCTCCCCCGCCTCCTCTCCTCCTCCTCCTCGTCCTCCTCCTCCTTCTCCTAGCCATTTCCAAGTTGCAAACCTTTGTGGCAGCGCCCTGGGAAGTGGCGCAGCTGTCACGAGCCAGGATTGCATGGCACCCGGCCCTCGCCGCGATGTCGCGCCGCCTCCGCTGCGGCAGTGAAAGTGCATGTGGCCGCTGCGGAGGGCGCGCGAACAGGGGCTGGCGCAGCCAGTGCCGGCAGCATGGGAAGAAAACGCCGCCCTGGGTCCTCGAGGCTATCGCAGCTCGCGGGATTCGGGAGCCGCCCACGGCGGCACCGCCAAAGCTCGGAGCCAGCTGGGGCAAGGGGCCCCCACAGCGCTGCGGAGCCGAGCTAGGAGGAGGCGCTGCTGGCAGCTAAGCGGGAGCTTCAGAAGGAGCTGCTCGCGAACCCGACCGAGCACGGCGCGCCAGCGGCGTAGGCGCAGTCTGTCACGGCGGCGCCCGTTGCGCCCCAATTTGATGATGGGATGATGTTTGTTGCACTTACGGAGAACCAAGAAGGAGAAGCAGCTTGAGAAGACTTCGTCGCAGGTGCTTGCAGCGCGAGGGGCGCAAGAGGCCAAGCAGAAGGAGTTGGAGCAGGAGCTGGCGTTTGAGAGGCAACAGGGGATGCGTCGTGCGTGATCACAGCGGTCACCCAGAACAAAAGACGCTTGTCTTCGCAACTCCCGTCCTGGGCAAGGCGCGCGAGGGCAAGTTCGCAGCCGCCGATTCGGACGACTGCCTCGGCAAGCTGCGGGGCACTTGGTGGAGCGGGCGGCGCCCGTCACCGAGTTCTGCTCCCTCCTTGGCAGGAAGCGCACCGAGCTGCGCGCCACAGCGGGGAAGCAGGCCAAGCAGGAGGCGGAGCGCACAGCGACAGCAGCGCAGCAGGCAACTGCTCCTCCGCCTCCTGGCGAGGGTGCATTGGCTGGCTGGGGCGCGATCGGACATCAAGCGAACGATTTCTGACTCCGATGCTCGAGCAGCTCGGGCCTCTGGCTGCGATGCTCGAGGGATGGAGCAAGAGAAGGGAGGAGGGATGGAGGGTTGGAGGGCTAGCTGGATACGGCATTCAAGCGGGGGGGAAGGAGGGCAGGAATACGCAAGACTATGCAGGAACAGCCATTCCTGATTCACTGAATGCAAAAAGCCCTTCAAATTGCCCGCGGGGTGGCGGCGCAGCCTGGGGCTGGCACTGCTGCGGGCCCCGACCTCATCGACCAGCCGTTCGATTGAGGCGACCCCTACTTGGCAGAGCGGCTCAAAGAAGCGGGTTCCCACACCTGGACCCTTGCAAGCCTGAGGACCGCGAGAAGCTCAATCGGTTTCAGGAGGTCCTTCTCGCCCCCAAGCGGCAGCGGTGCTCCTAACAGAGCTGGCGCTGCTGGAGATGATGAGTGGCTCGGCGAGCCAGGGTTCCCGCCAGGTCCCGACGCGCCGCGCGCGACCTTCCTGGACGGGGGCCATGGCAGGGGTGATTTGGTGGATTCCACGCGCGAAGACTGCGGAGTCGGGCAGGGGCTCCTGGCGGGAGTGGCGCGTGCTTTACGTCGGTCACCAGCTTCAGAGGAATCCGCAGCGAGCGCGGGCCTTCCCTGAGCGCCGCGGCCGCGCGCAGCGAGATCTCGCCGGGGATGCGCGCGCCGCGGCGCGGCAGAGCTCAGGAGAAAGGAGGCGTCACATCCTCAGTTTCTTGGCGTGGCTCTGGCGGCGTCGCGACGAGGATGAACGCGGTGCTGAAGTTTCTCCGCGTTGGCGCGAGTTCCACCGCATTCGCGAGAAGATGCGGGCCGCCCATGGCGAGCGCGCGCCCGTCGAGGCGCGCGAGTGCTACGACGACGAGGGCGAGGCCGTGGCGGCTGGAGGCGCTGGCTCATCTACTTATGCCTCGGTTCCCCTTCCTGAGATAGTGGGGGCGGCGCGTCGCTCGCAGCGCCCTGCGACCCCATCGGATCGGCCCTTCCCTTCGGGGTTCAGCCTTCGAGTGGGAGGGGGGCCTCGCGGCGAGTTGAATTGCTGGAGGGGGGTGGCAGATTGCTTTCTCGGGGCCGGCAGCCCCCGCCACAGCTGCACTGCGGAGTAGGCCATGTTCGCGAAGGTAGCGCTGCTGAAGCAGGTGGGCCCCTTGTCGCCGACGGCTTGGGAAGCGCTTCGCGACGGGGGGCGCTCTGGGCGCATCGAGTTGGGGGACTTGACCATCGTCGCGGCGAACGTCGCGAGCTGGCCCACGGCGCGGGACTTCCGCGCGCGGCATGCAGGGGCAGGCGCCAACGGGTAGGCGCCCAATGCGTTTCTCATTCAGGAGCGCCGGCTCGAGTCCGACAAGCAGCCCGACTTGGCCGAGCGCCGGGCCGCGCGCGGCACGGGGGGAGGTCAGATGAAGCTCGGGATAGCGGACAGCACGGGCACTGGAACGCAGGAGTCGCCAGGGCTTTTGGCGGCTTCTTCCGCGCCAGTGCCGGGCCGTGACGCGCCCGAGTTCTTGCTCTAAGACCTGCCGGCTAGTCGCCGCAGGGCCGCGGCGACCAACGCGGGGCTCACTCTGCCAGTCTATCTCATCTCGATCTACCTCGCGACCAAGATCGGGATGGCAGAGCCCAGCGTCGCCTTCCTGGGGGCCCGGCTGCAACTTGCGCCACTCGCCCGGCCTTGGGTTGGTCATCGGCAGCCAAAGGAATCTGGGGCCTTCGGATCGCCCTGAATGGCGCAGGCGCGCGCGGGGAGCGATTGCTTATCCAATGGAGCTTACCTGTGGCAGCCGGTTCATCGACTTCTTCATTTACTCCAAAGTCATTGGCAGGCCTGGGCATGGAAGTTCAGACAGCGCTCGGCGCGCCCATTCGCGCGCGCGCCTGTTGCGCTCGAGCCGCGGGGCCCTCGCACGCGGATGGCCTTGAAGGCTTCCCTCTTCAACTTCCACCATCTTCCAGGTCAGCGCCTCGCGAGGCTGGATCATGAGCGGCCGCGGGCGGCTGGTGCTTTGCTCTTGGGGCGCCCAGCATGCCGTCGGGGACTGGCTCCTCCGCGCCGGGCCACCAGTGCCGGCCCCGCGACATCTGCGGGCGCAGGCGTGGTCGCGCCGCCGGGCTCAAGCTGAAGGCACCCTTCGCGCAGGAGTGGGGCCGTCCGTTGAAAGCTCGGTGTTCTTTTCAATTCAGGCCCGTGGCCCCTCTGGCTCCAGCGGCTCCGCGAGCAGCTCAGCACAAGGCCTGCATGTTGGAGCGAGGCTTGCCCAGGTTCTCTCGCTTAATTGAATCGTCGGCTCCATGTCAGCGAGGGCTTCGTGATCGAGGCGAGCTGGTGGCCCTCGCGCGGAGCTCTGGTCGATGTGGCAGTCTGCGCGGCGGCAGCAAGTCTCCGCGGTGGCAGCCTTGCCGCAGCCGGGCACTTGCCGGAGGCGCTCGACGAGCGCGCGGGCAAGCTGCTGCAGCGGAGCACCCGAGCCAAACAGAGCGAGTGGGAGGCATGGGCTTCCGCGGCTGCCCAGGCGATGGGTGGCCGAGCGGCATTTGCTTTCGTTCGAGCTGGTCGCCGGGCCCGGCCTTCTGGGCGAGGAGCAGGAGCAGCACCTGCCATTTGGAGGTGATGCGGCCATGGGGGAGCTCGCGCGGCAGCGGGGGCCCCTCTGGATTCGCGACTGCCCGCGCGATGAGGATCGCCCCTGCGCTTGGCGAGGGGAGGAGTTCGACGCGCCCCGGCTGTTCAGGCTGACGCTGAGACCGGGGGGGGTCATCGGCGGCCTGGCTCGAACGAGCTGCATCCCGGGCAGCTGCGATGGCCGCCGCTCTGACATCTGGCACAGTTTCTCGATGTGCTTCACGCATGGGAGCAGGGCCCTACTGATGTCAACCTGGTCCTCATGCTGATCTTTGTCCTGCCCATGGCGCCTCCCGGAGGCGGAGTGCGACCCGTCGTGCTCACTTGCATCTGGCAGGAGCTCTGGAGCAGCATTTGGCAGCCACTGGTCGCGCAGCGGGAGAGGCAGCTGGAGGGGGACGCTCACTGGGGAAACCCTGGCAATACCTCCGATCGAGCGGGGCATGCGCGCAACCTGCTGGCGACGCGCTGCGGGCAGACTGGCGGCGCGGCCGCAGGCGCGGTGGCGCTGGGCCGCAGCGTGCATTGCGAGTGCGTGTCCCGCGACATCTTGCTCCGCGAGGCTCGGGCGACCAACTTCCGATTGACTCTTCTGCGGGCGCCCTGCTGCGCCCGCCGTCTCGGGTGGCGAGCGCAGTTCTCCGGGGCGCTCTGGAACTCGACCCTCGCGAACGGCGCGATCGCAGCAGGCCGCAGCTGCGTGTTGGCTCGCGGAGTTGATGATTCACGCTCTTCTGATGGAGCTAGTGCGGAGGCATTCGTTGGTGCGAGCGCAATCGCTCGTTGATGATCGGCTTCTGCATGAGGTTGGCACAGCGCGACTAGCGGGGGCCCAACTTCCAGCGGCGCCCCGCTGCTAGTCGACGGGCCCACGGGCGGGAAATTGCAGGTTTGCCTGGGCAAGACGGGCTGGCTCGCAAGTGACCGGGAGCTGGTCGGCACCCTCGCCGAGTCTTGGTAGGGCGAGCTCTCGCGCGTCAAGAGCCTCCGCTGCCGCGGGCGTCGGCTCGCCTGGCGCGCCTCGCGTTGTAGTGCGGCAGAACAAGCGTCTCTTCAAGGCCCAGAAGCCGGCCAATAGGACGCGCGCTCTGAGAGCTGCGGGCGCTTCGGTTGAGATGGTTTTCCGTGCTCACCGACGGCCGCTGCCGTCTGGCGCTTGGCGGTGACAGGAATCGCGGACGGAAAACTGAGAATTGCTGCCCTTAGGTTTGCGGGAAGGCCCCCATCTGGAGCTAGTGCCAGACTCAGAATTAAATCCATGCGTCGGCGGTTCCGGGGGGGGCCCTTTTGACCCACGCGGGGCAAGCCTGGGTTGCCTGTCTGTCTCTGCCGTCTGGGGGATGGCCGCGGAGGCCGTGCTCGAGAGGGGTCGATCGGCTCCCAGGCAGAAACCTCCGCGGGGCAAGCGCGCCCATGCTGCGCAAGACCTCCCCGCTGCTGGCCCTCGCTCGAGTCGGGGGAGGCGTGGCCTCCGCCGCCGCACTCGTTGGCCCCGAGGGGGAGGTGGATTTGGAGTTCTTACCTCCAGGGCGCGCGGTCGAGGTGGCTCTGCGCATGTCACGGGCGGCCTCTGACATCTCGGGTTTCGGAGGTCCACTGGGGGGCCTCGGGCAAGGTCCTGCATGGAGGGGCCGATGAGGGCCCCCCCGAAGCACGAGCGCAACTTTGTCGCTCGGCGTCGGGAACCCATTGGCCTCGGGCGCGGCCGGCCAAGCACAAAAAACGGTGACTGACAAGTGTATTTTGCGCGGCTGCAAAGGCGCGCCGTTTCATCGCGGCTTCGGCTGCCCCTGTTCCGCGAAGCTGGGCGGGGCGGACCCCCCCAGTCTTCGGCGCGCCGCCCGGAGGGCGGCCAGTCTCGGGGGAGAAGAAGAAGAATAAGAAGAAAAAGAATAATAATAATAAACAAAAACGGAGTTTTTTTGCCAGGCGCGCGCCCCCCCCCCACCCCCGGAGCATTGCTTCAGCAAGCCCGGGCCCACTGGGGGATATCAGGTTAGGCTTGTCGGGGCGATGCCTGGGTGGAGCGGGGGAGGGGGGGGGCGTCTTCGCGGGGGGGGTCAGCCTTCCGTGTGACAATCGGGGCCTGTCGCCGAGCAGGCTGGTCTGCGTCCCAGGTCAGCGGTGCAGGGCAGTTCGTAGCCTGCATGCATGGGGCGGCGCCTCGGGGCTGGGGCTCTGATCGGGTGGCGCGGGGCAGGGATTACTATAGTTCCACGCGCTGCCACAATCAGCGGTGCCCCGTGTGACGGCGGCGAGGGCGTGCCGCTTGAAGTATTCAGCGATTGCGCTGGGACCGTTGCGCGCGCTACCTTCTCGCCCGCCGCCCTTCGCCCTGATGCCAGCCGCCGTCGCGCGTGGAAGCGGTGGCGGTCCAAAGTTGGCGACGCAGCTAATTACGGCTGTGAAGGTGGAGGGCCCACCGAGGCCCCCAGGAAGCGACGTCGCGGGGGGTCTTGCGGGCGCTCCAGTGCAACTGATTGGCTGACGAGTGGGCTCGTAGAGGGGCCAGACCAATGTGGGGCATGGAGGAAGAGCAGGAGCTCTTCGCACAGGGCGGCGAGCGGCGCGTGCCGCACGCCGCTGAGTGGCTTGGCCGTCTCCACCGCCGGCGGCGCGATAAGGGGTTCTGGGGCTCGGAGGGGGCGGGTGGGGCCGCGGAGGTCGTGCTCGACCTGATAGGGCAGGTGCCCCAGTATCTCGCCGACGAGCTCGATGCGCAGCTGGAGCTGCGTGAGCGGGAGGGCCTGTTCGGGGCCATGCCCGCGCGTCTCTACGCCAAGCGAGGGCAGGGTTCGGGTGGCTCGGGCTCGGCTGCTCTCGGCTCCTCCATTGGTTCCTCGGCTTCTCTTCCTGACCTGGTGCCCCACTTCTCGGTGCTCAAGCGGACGAGTTGCCACACCTGGAAATTCTCAAGGCACAATGTCTACCGGGCCCCCTTTGTAGGAGATGAGTGGGGGATTCCAAGTTTGTTATGTCTACCGCGAGGCGTGAGTGTCCAGCGCAGTCATAAGCCTGGGGAGGGGGCCTCGCGGGGCCGTACTTTGGGCCCAAGCTTGCTGGCTTGGCCACCCAACGGTCCAGGCTTCGGAGAAGCCTGCGCCCTAATTCGACGGCAACCCTTCCCCCGAAGCTCGGGGTTCCTGCCGAGAGGCCGTTGGAGGTCCGAGCTTCGTGGGAAGGGGGGCTGGTCGCCTCGCAGGGGTTCGGAGCGGAGCGCTGACCCCGTCCCTTAATACGGGTTGGATATCCCCGAGGCTCTTGACATGCATCGAGTGGTGCAGTTGTACGGCTTTGTCGGCCCGCGTGCGAAGGACTTTTTCCACGGCCACAATCGCCCAATAGCCCTCCTCCTCCTCTTCCTCCTCTTCCTCCTCCTCATCGTCGTCGTCGTCGTCGTCGTCGTCCTCCTCCTCCTCCTCCTCCTATAGACCCCTCGGCGCCTTGGCGGCCCTGTCAAGGCGGTCTCGTGCGGCAGCTGCTGCTGGGTCGCGGTGCTCATGAGCCTCCGAAGATAAGGGGTAAGAGCCGGCGTTTTGCCAGGGACGTTTTTGAAATCTGTGCGCCAGCGGGCCCGCTGCATAGCTGCAGGCGGCTCCCGTTCTGTTGTGTGGGAGGCAGATGCGGCGTTTGCTACATCGCGGTGGCCATCGTGCTCTGAGTAGGCACGTGTCTACTGGTCCCAAACTGGTGGTTTGCCGAAGCGGCCCCAAAAATCTGTGCGCCAGCGGTCCCGCTCTGGGGGGGCAGGTGCGATGCTCGCTTTATCCTTGTGACCATGGTGCTCCGAAGAGTCATTTGCCCACTGGGCCGAAACAGGCGTTTTGCCAGAGAGATCCCCCCCACAGTCTGGGCGCCAGCGGGTCCATGGCATATTCGAGATCCGCGACCACACAGCCTCCAGGGTCGGTGCTTTGAAGCGCCTTTGGAGGACGAGGGGGGCGGCTGGAAGTTTTGAAGACGAATGTCCGCGGTGATATCGCGATAGCCACATTGTTCCTCCCCTCTATTCCCCTTGGCATCGCTCGGACGTGTGCGTTTTTCCCCAGCGAGACCCATCGAGGACCATCCTGGACCATCGAGCAACAAAAACACGCACGAAACCGAAAAATGCACGGGAAATGGACGTCCGAGCGACGGCAAGCCCCATAGTTTTTGAATTATTGTGAGACGAATGTGAGCGGCGTTGAGGCGAGAGCCACAGTTTGAAGACGACGTCCCTTTCATCAGTGCACCTGTTGGACGAACGTGCGCGGCACTAAGACGAGAGCCACATTCTGAAAACCATCCCCCCTCCAT
>CAUYUJ010018958.1:111045-136045 GCA_963575745.1 Prorocentrum cordatum | reverse complement strand
TGTCCCGATGGTGATCATGTTGTTGTTGATGATGGTGGCGATGTTGGTGTCCCGATGATGATGATGATGATGATGATGATGATGATGATGATGATGATGATGATGATGGTTAGGATGATTGTAGTGGTGATGATGTGATGATGATGGTGTCCCAGTGATGATGATGTTGATGACGTTGATGACGATGCGGTCGACGATGATGATGATGGCCATGATGACATTGATGGTGAGATTGATTGTGGTATCGATAGTGATATCGATCGTGGACCGAATGTGACATAGATTGTGACATCGATCGTGAGATGTATTGTGATATCGATAGTCATATCGATTGTGAGGCCGACCGAACGAAGTAGATCGAGTAATATCGATTGTGAGACCGATCGAGTGAGATCGATCGAGCGAGATCGATCGTAAGATCGATAGTGAGACCGATCGAGTGAGACGTTGGTTCCTCCCCGCCGAATCTCCTTATCACCTGAAGGGTGGTGGTATAGGTGTGTATATATACATATATATATATATATAAAAAGAAAGGGGCAACAGCGTGACACACATATAACAAATACGTTTTGCCTGCCGACAAATACGACATCTGCGCCCTCTGAGCAACAACTGCAACACCTGCGCTCGACGGGACAACAAACAATGACAACGCTATGAGCAAGAGCGTAAACGCAACAGAAACCGGTGACCAGATCAATGAGCAGACATCTAAACCTAGTACATTTTATGCCAGACCAGCGACAACGATTACTCTGCGACGTACCAATCCATCTGTCCGAAATATCGAGAGGAGCTGGTCCAGATTCGTTGGGCAGATGGCAGTACAGGATCTGTCATTTGTTGTACAATCGATATGAGAAGCGCAAGCGCGCGTGCTACGTGATTCACAAGACAGCAAAACCACGAGTACCGAGACGTTCGGCTCGAAGAGGAAGTGGCGGTGGGAACGAGAGGCAAGAAAAGGACGGACGAGAGCGGCCGACAAGTTAACGCGACAACAACAAACGAAACAGGATGAGGAAGGAGGGTGGTTGTCATTTTCCAGTGGCACGTTGGACAAGCAGCGCGGCCCGTGCCATGTCGCTCTGCCGCTCCAGCGATGAGCTGTTGAGAGCTAGTGCGAGAAACGAGCGAGGCCGATTTCGCCCACCAGGTTCCCCGTTTCGTGCCTGCGCAGTGCAGCGCGGGAGCCAAACGCCCGCAGGCGCGCCGCCAGGCCTGCGGGACCCCCCAGCAGCCCCCGAAAGTGGCGACAGCTTCGCAGATCGCAACCCCCCCCGCCAGAAATGGCGAGGTCGGCCGCGCAGGGCGTCGTTCCGTTGGACAACCCACCAGCAGATCGCAGCCCCCCCAAGGATGGCGAGGTTCAATTCCGGTCCGCGTGAGACGTCGCTCCGGTGGACCTCCCCAGCAGTAGTCGAGCGTGGCGACACTTTCGCCGACCGCAGCCTCCTAGGGATGGCGAGGTCTAGTTTCGGTCCGCGTGGGGCGTCGTTACGTCCGACCCCCAGCAGCCGTCGAAAGTTGCGACAGCTTCGCAACCGCACCCCCCCAGGGATGGCGAGGTCGAATTTCGGTCCTCATGGGGTGTCGCTCCGCTGGACCCTTTTCAACAGCGTTCGAAAGTGGCGACTGTTTCGCAGATCGCAGCCACTTGGGGGATGACGAGGTCTAATATAGGTCCGCGTGGGGCGTCACCCCGCTGGACCCCCCAGCTGCGTTTCAACGTGGCGACAATTCCGCAAGTCGAACCCCCCGAGGGCTTGCGAGGTCTAGTTTAGGGCCGCGTGGGGCGTCTTTCCGCTGGACCCCCAGCAGCCCCCGGAAACAAACAACAAAACCCATTGAAACATGATGCGCGTAGTTGCAATAATCACCATACGCCTAAGCAAACCCCAGCAGCGCGCGCGTATACATGGCATAACAGCCTTGTGAATCATCCCAATTCGAACACATAGTGCGCATAGGGATACATACACGTACGTAAATTTAGATCGTCCTATACCGATATAGCCGCACACGTACATGTATGTATACATTCATGTGTGTGTACAAATGGATGTTCTTATCGGCAAGTCTATACATGCACGAACCCACGCTGATATCCCGATGCGTGTCCACTCGTGAGCTGACTTGTGCGTCCAACGCACGTCAAATATATATATATATATATATATATATATATATATTGACACACGCCCACAATCACCCAATTGGTGGCTTCAGAGGTTAAAAAGAAAGTATGAAATGGATGGAGGAGGAGGAGGAAGAGGAAAAACAGGACGGGGAAGAGTAACACCGTCAGCAGCAACAGCAGAAGCAGGAGGAGGACCATGACAGTGTATGTTTGTCACCAGCGCGCCCAAAGGTGGTCTTTCAGGTTGGAAGAAACTATGGAAGGGATGGAGGAGAAGGTGCAGGAGGAGGAGGAGGAGGAGGAGGAGGAGGAGGAGGAGGAGAAGAAGCAGGACTGGGAGCAGTAGCGCCATCAGCAGCGGCAGCAGAAGCAGGAGGAGGATCACGATGGCATCTGCTTGTCACCAGCGCCCCCACGGCCGATTGGCACGCCCTGGGCGCCCGCTGCTCCGAGGGGGCGGCCTGGCACAGGTCTTCTGCGGCCACTGTTGGAGTGTGACCTCACAGCATCCAGTGTCGACGCGCCGACTGCTTTGGGCGCGCAAGGTCAGATGTGCGCCGCGGGGCCACAGTGGAAGGGGCCTCTGGCCTCAGAGTCCCCTTTCGCCGTCCTCTTTGCCGTGCCTCCCCGCACTCCTCCTACCGACGCCTCGAACAGTGGGCACGCCAGGTAGAAAGCTGGACTGTCAGAAGGTGCCCCACGGAGATCTCTTATTCAATATAGTTTCGCTCCTTTCGCCGGCCCTGGAGCCCTCTTCAGGGCCTCTTGGGGGGATTGGGGGGCCTCTTGGGGCGGGAGAGGGGGGGTAGTCGATTGCGGCTCCCCCCTCGGAGACCACGATCCTCGTGAGGGGTGCCGAAAAATGGCCCTCCCCTGGAGTGCTTGGGTGGCTTCTCCCGGGACCTTGCCGGGGTACTTTTCGTCCGGGGGCCCCCAGGGTCCGCTCCGCGCGCGCGAACTAGAAATATTGTTAACCAGTTACCGGAGATCGTAGCACGCCTCTGGCCCGTTGGGCCGGCGAATTCTAGACACTTCGCGTAGCCCCAGCAGCCCATCCAGAAACGATGCCCAGGCGAGTTCCTTTGATGAAGTGTAGGAGCATACAGCGGAGCAAAGGGCTGGGAAAGCCAACATCACCCAAGACGTGGAGGACGGAGGGGGAATCGGAGGAGGAGGGGGATGATAAGGAGGAGGAGGAGGAAGAGGAGGGGGAGGAGGGAGGAGGGAGGAGGGAGGAGGGAGGAGGGAGGAGGGATGATGATGATGATGATGATGATGATGATGATGATGATGAGGAGGAGGGAGGAGGGAGGAGGAGGAGGAGGAGGAGGATGAGGAGGAGGAGGAGGAGGAGCATGCGGATGAGGAGGAGGAGGAGGGCGAGCAGAAAGGCCAGAGACCTATTGGATGTCTATCGGAGTCTCTCCGGATGTCTGTTGAGAGTTTCTTGGAGCTCTTTTGGAACGTCTTCTGGGCCTCTTGGCGTCCCCGGAGGCCTTTTGGAGCGTCGTGGGTGCCTCGGGGGAGCCTCTTGGGGGCCTCTTAAGGGTCTCCTGGGAGCCTCTTGGGGACCTCTTGGGGGGGCCTCTTGGGGCCTCCTCGGCGCCTCTTGGGGCCTTCTTGGGGTACTCTTGGGAGCCTTAGAGCCCTCTTGGAGCCATCTCCAAGGACATCAATGAAAGAAGAGGGGGTGGTCAATTAGTTCTGCCTTTCGTGGAGCCCCAACTGAAGTAGCCTCCTGGACCTCGCTTGGAGCACTCTTGGGCGCCCTTGGGGCTGTCTTGGGACCTTTTTGTGCTCCTCTTGGGGCTCCCTTAGCCCATCTTGGGGCCTCGGAGGGCACTCGATCGCGAAATGGCGAGAAGGCATACACACTGAGGCCCCTTAGGTTTGGGACGGATTTTGGCCTCTCTGAGGCGTCCTTGGAGAGCTCCGAGGCCACTTGGAGCCATCTTCGGGCGATCTTGGGCCCCTCGGAGCCTGCTGGAAGCCACCTTGCGCCATCGTGGAGGTCATCTTCTGCTTTTTCTGAGGCCCTCTTGAAGCCGTACGTCTTGCGTCGCCTTGGACGCCCAGACCGCGCGCGCCTCCCCCCCCCCCGACCAGGTCCAGGGGGGGGGGCAGAAGGGGGAGGGCCCGCGGCCCGTTCCCGTCCGTCGCCGCCGCCCCGCGGCACCCCTCCCCCGATGTTGCCACCTGCACTGCTCTGCGCTGCCTCGCGCTGCCTGGCATGGCTCTGCATTGCGCTGCACTGCGCTGCATTGCTCTGCAGCGCACTCCTTGGCGCTGCTTCGCACTGCCCGTCATTGCGCTGTACGGCATTGCTCTGCGCTGCTCTGCGTTGCATTGCTGCGCGTTGCTTTCCACTGCTGTGATTTGCTTTGCTCTGCGTTCCGTTGCTTTGCGTTACACCGTGTTCAGTGCGTTGCATATTGCGTTGCACTGCGTTCCATTGCGTTGCATTGTTTTCTACTGCTTTGCAATGCTCTGCATTGTGTTGCATTGCTCTGCACTGCTGTGGGTAAGTCCGCACTGCATCGCATTGGTTTGCACCACGCAGAGGGCACCACATGGATTGCACCACATAGATTGGACCACATGGATTGCACCACTTAGATTGCACCGCTTAGATTGCAACGCATTGCTGTCTGGGGTCCACGCTGGCTAACACGTCCCACAGCGAGATCTCTTAACACATGCAGCAGTGTGCCGCTCTACGTGCCCTCGTCCTCGCTCCTCCTTCATGTGGCCCTCGTCGTACCTTCTCGCACCCACCGCGCCTCGCTGACGCCCCCCGATCTCGCTCCTCGTGCCCTCCTCCCTCGCCCCTCGTGCTCGCTCATCGCACTCGTCGTCCTCGCTTCTCGTGCTCGTCCTTCCGACTCCTCGTGCTCTCCTCGTCTGGCTTCCCCGTGCCCCTCGCCCTCGCCTCCCATGCCCGCTGCTCACGTCTGATTCTTCGGAAGTCCGTTTGCCTGTTTTTCGGGGGGGGGGGGCATGATCCTTTCGTTTCTGAGTGTTCTGTCCTGGGAGGTGCGCTCTCGACCCGCGAATCAAAAAAGTGTTCTGTCCTGGGCCTCTTCTTGGCCACTGGGGCCAGGAACGATTAGAAACGAGCACACTTAGAAACGAGCACGATTGGAAATGAACGACGTGTACCCATCGCTCTTGTGACATACATTCCCCGTGCTCATCCCTGGGACTCGCCGTCCTCCGTCCTCGTACTCTCCCCCCCATGGCGGCCCCCCCTTTTGGAGGCCCAAGTGCGGCACCTGCTACGTCGCGGTGGTCATGTGACTGTGAAAAGACATTCGTCTACTGGGTCTAGGCGGGCGTTCTGCTTGAGATGTCTCCGCGATCTGGGCGCGACCAGGTCTGTGATACACGCCGCGGTGGCTTCTCCATCGGGCGGGCCACATGCGATTACCTGTACGTCGCGGTGATCACGGGGTTCTGGAAATATATTTGTTTATCGAGCCGCAGCAGGCGTTCTGCCGGACAGGTTCCTGTAGTAACTTGTGCGTCAGCGAGGCTGGTATCTACCCGCTGGCGGTTTCCCCTTGGGGGGCTCGTCTCTTGGGTCAAAGCGGGATCTGATTATGAGTGAGAGTGGCTGTGGATGATCTTTGTGCGAGGGAGGCTGAGTGTGGATGTGTCTGGGCATGAGAGAGTCTCAGCGTGACGGGGCCTGACCAAGAGTGGAGCTGAGTGTCAGTAGGTTTGGCTACGAGAGAATCGGAGTATGGATCTGAGCGCCTGGTTATGAATGAGTGACCTGAGTATGAGCATGAGTCTGCGCGTGAGTCAACCTGAGTGTGAATGTGTCTGAGTTTGGAAGAGTCTGAGTATGAATGAATATGCGTACGAGCGTGTCCGAGTATGAGTATGTCTGCAGGTGGGGGAATGGAGAGTTGCGAGGTGAATTGGGGAGATGGGGATGTCACACGAATGACGATCACCCCACATCGGGGATATGGCGAAAGGGATACGTGATCCCTCCTCCGCCTTCCTTGTGAGCTCTTCCCGTGAGGGCAACATGTGCAAGCGCCGAACGCAGACCCCGAAATAGTACGCACTCGTGAGCTGTTTGTCGTTCCTCGTTCCCTCCCAATGTCCTTTCGTTTGTTTCAAGGCGGAATATGACACCCCCGCCTCAATGATTGGGGCGCTCACCGAACCGTCCTTGGCGTTCACTGAGCAGTTAGGCCCTGTTCGATTCCTGCCTCATGCGAGGTTACTACAGGGCTTTGTTTTTAGTAGGGTCGCAGGCAACGTAAGGCGGGGTAGGCTTATGGGGGGATGCATGATGCTCGTAGGCGGCGAAATGCCAGCGTTAGCGGTGCACCGCCTGGAGGGTGGTGCAGCGTCCACGGATGGCGGCATCCAAGATCTGATTGTCGTTGCGCATAGCGTATCCAGCTGCCTGCGGAGAACCCCGCCACCGTGCCAGTGCAGTAGCGCTGCGTGAAGGAGCTTGAGTTTAAGACCCATTTTTCGACTGTCTGGGGGGCGTCTGAGGGCTCTATGTGGCACCAGTTTTCAGCCGTCTTCGGGGCTTCTTGAGGCTCTCTGCTCTCTGAAGGTACCTCGGGGCGATCTGTCGCTAAAAGGCCCAGGGAGCAAACAACATTGATCGTCTGTAGGTGTTCAACTATTTTCGCCTCTTCGGGCCTCGCTGGAGGCATATTTCGGACTCTGTCGACCATCTTTGAACTTGTCCTGGGACTTCTTGCAGTCGTGTTGGGCAGCTGTTTTGGAGCCGTATGGAGGCCGAAAAGGCACCAGAAAGCCAGGGGTGGTTTTCTCAGGGTGGGCTCTGGGGGGGGGGGGGGTCGGCCACAGGAACGCTAAAGAAGCACTGCCAGGCAACCGGGGACCATCCTCACACGCCCCACCAGGCCTAGCTGCGGCACGGTGGCGGACGACGGCAAGGCTGAGAGCCCAGACCCCCGACGTTTTGATTTTTTCACAACGTCGACCCCCAGAGGTCTAGACCCCTTCCTCGGGACGGGGCTCGTGCGGGGACGCGGGAGCACGCCGGCCGGGCGGCCGCTCCCGCGCCGTGCGCGCGGGGGCAGCGCGGAGGTGCGCGGCCGGCCACAGACGGAGCCCCCGTCTTTTTTTGGCTGTCCTCGCCGCGGGGGGGAGGCCGGGAGCAGGAGGGGTCGTCGACCCAGACGCCCGACGGGCTGCTTTTTTCGTCGCTCCGTGGCCCTCACAGAGGGCCCGGCAGCTTCCCCAGGAGGTGCTACATGTCGCCCCCGGTCTGCTCGTGGTGGCCCCGGGGCTCGCGGTGGGCCCTCATAGGTCGGGCGTTTCCCCCTGTAGGCGGATTTTGGACAAAAAGTTCAGAATATACAAATGCAAAACACGATTCAAAAGTATGCAAAAAATCGTCTCCAGGCCAGTTCTTCATTATTTGTTTGGACATCTCCTCCTGTAGAGGGACATGCCCGACTCAACTCGAGAGCGGCCCGAGGAAGAGGGCCCGCGTGGAACGGGCACCACATCGTCGGGGATCGGCCTCGCAGAGGGGGCCGATGCACCGCCGACGTCGCCGATGCATCGGCGATGCATCGGCGATGCGGCGCTATCCACCGACCCCATTGGCTCGGATCCCAGCCGGGTTACCTCTCTGTTTTTGGTGGCCCCCTAGGGCCCGACCGCGGCCCGAGGAGCGGCGCATGGACGGAGCAGCAGCCACATCGCTCCGGCGCTGCGCGAGGGGGGGGGGCGATCCATGGGGAGGTGAGCAGAGGTGCACCATCTGTACCCTGAACGGGGGCCCGAAAGGGGACTCCTGAGGCCCAAGAGGGGCGCGAGAGGGGCACGCTTCTACCCCGCCCCCGCACCGGATCGCCCCCCCACCCCCCTTGAGTTAAGTCGGGCCTGTGCCTCTACAGGAGGAATGTTCAAAAATAGTCAGAACATAGTCTGTGGACTATTTTGCTAGTATTTTTGAAAACCTGTTGAATCTATTTTTGAGTTTTTTTAATGTTTGTGCCGACATCCGCCTGTATGAGGACACGCCCGACCTAACCCTTGAGCACAACGCCCGAATCGTCCCTGACATCTTGTGGCTCTGTTGTTTACAAGACGGCGGTTCTTGCATTGTTTTTTCAAGACGATTGAAAAAAAAAACAAGACATTTGCGATGTCTCGTTTTTTGGTTTTTAGGCGCCCTCCCGATCGCCGACGTCGGCGATATCGGGAGGGCGAGGCTGCGCCCCTGGGGGCAGGGCGGACCGGGCGGCGCCCCACGGCAGGCCCCGCGGCAGCCGCTCCCCGGGGGCGTGCCGCGTGGGCGCGCGGCCCCCCACTCGCGCGCGGCGTGCGGGCGCGGCGCGGCGCCGTGCCCGCGCACTCTCGGGGCGCCTCCTCCTCCTCCTCCTCCTCCTTCTCCTCCTCCAGCCGTTCTGGCCCAGTTTTGGGCTTGCAAGTGCCGTCTTCAGAGCGGTAATCGCACTTGCGGGTCTTTTTGGTTCGTCACGAGTCAGTTTGCGGGATCTCAACCCGCCGCATTCAGTGAGCTCCTGCAGGAGCGTTCATGGTGGATCCAGATGTCCTACCAGGCCCGAGGGAGCCGAAGTGGGGCTGTCACAGCTGCGGACGCAATGCGAACTTTGCGAGCCGCATCAGGTGTCAGTGCGGACAGTCGGCGCCGCGTAGCATCATCGACAGGGCGAAGAAGCGGGCTGAGGAGCACAAGCAGAAGTCGTCATCGTGTGGCGAGGCTGTGCAGCGTCCTCCGCGTGGTGCTTGGGCTCGTGGTCCTCCTGTTCATGACAAGGGAGTTAACAAGCATATCAGCCAGCTTCAGAAAAAGATGGATCAGTTTGTCAAGCAGTTCGGAGCTGCAGGTGGCAACCAACGTCAGCAGCCTGACGCAGCAGCCACCAGCGGTGACAGTAATGTGGAGGTGCCCGCTGATGACGCAGGTCGGCAAATGTTGGCACGTGTCAAATCACTCGAGGCCACTCTCAATGCAGTGCGGAATGATGATGCATTCCCGTCCGCAGTCAAGGAGACGCTGGAGAAGGAGCTCAAAGATGCCAGGGCTCAACTCAACAGCCAGAAGCCGTCGCTCTCGCGCCACACCTCGTTGGGGCACAAGCTTCAGCGGACCCAGCAGAAGCTCGACAAGCAGGAGGAGGACATCAAGGTCCAAGGGGCCCTCATCAAGGCAGCGCAGGAGGAGCTGGAGGCCATGCAGGCCAAGGCTCGGCAGCTGCGCGTTGATGTGGAGGCCACGAAGGTTGAGCTGCAGACGACCATGTCGATGGTGGTTCCTCCTGCGGCCCCGTCTTTCGAGCTCAAAGCCGAGACGGTGCAGAGCGACCCCGAGGTGCAGCAGCTCATGTCCTCGGCCGTCTTCGGCAAGTACAAGGCGCTTTTGCAGGCTCAGCTTCGGGCAGAGGCTGCACAATCCCAATCTCCTCCCCCTCCTGCTTCAGCGGGCCCTGCCCAGGAGAGTAAGGTGGGAGGAGGTAGTGGTGGGGATGAGCATGCCAACATACCCGTCCCAGCAGATATGGATTTGGATGAGTTGGATGCAGAAGACGTTGAGAAGTTGTTCATGGCGGCTCAGGCCGAGGGCCCAGACAACAAGCGTGTTTTCGAAGATATGGTCAAAAACCTGGGGATCATGGCCAAGAAACAAAAGTGTGGGTGACACTATGTTCCAGCGCCCTGCCCCCAAGCGTTGTGGGATCCCTCTCTCGTGCGCAGGCACCCCCGTTCCACCTCTGAAAGGGTCGCCGCTCGGGTCGAGTATTGACAGTCAGTACCAGGTAGAGAGTTTTAACGGTTCGTGCTGGACGACTCTCAAACGACGTCTTCGAGAGAGTTCAGCAGTTCTTCTCTGTGCGCACGAAGTGGGCACGAGCTCCGACTTCGTTGGCAGGGCTACTGCCAAGGCGCGCAGTCTTGGATGGCATGCACTTTTCGCTCCCAGTCACTACAACCCCGACACAGGTAAGAAGTCTGCAGGTGTCGTTGTCTTCGGTCGATTGGACATTGGCCTCAGGTGGCCGCCAGAAGGAGATGCTCCCATTGCCCCGCATAGGCTCATGAAGGTCCTCGTGGATTTCCCTGGGTGGCCTACTAGATCTCTGTTTTCGGTGTATTTCAAGTCGGCGGAAGGACCCAGCGAGTTCAACCTCGACCTGATGGCCAATTTAGGTCGTGCTGTTCGTGGCCCTGCTCACTCGGTTATCGCGGGAGATTGGAATATGACCCCCGATGTCGTTGAGAGCTCAGGTTTCGTACGGAAGCTGGGTATGCTCCTCATGGCCCCCACAGCGCCCACTTGCAGAAGCCCTACCTCCAGTTCGATTATTGTTTTTTTCGCCTTGGGAGCTGGTGTAGCTAGGCTTGTCTCGGGAGTTCAAGCTGATACGCAGTGGGATATCAAGCCACATCGCCCTGTTGTTTTACAGGTTCGGCCTGATGCTCTTCAGGTCAAGCAGTTGATTTACCGCAGTCACATCAAGTTGCCGCTTGAGCTACCCTTTGGCCCAGTGCCAGAGCCAGGACGATGGGAGGGTGCCCTGCGTCAGGCAGCATATGCCGTTGCGCTTGCACGTCACAGTCCTGCTGATGAGGCGTGGACCGGTCTGAATGCCGCCTGGGCCACGTTCGCGGACTGCGCCGAGTTGGAGCTAGTTCGATCCCTGGGCATCGAGGCCAAGGTTTTGGGAATGAGGGGTCAGTCGATAAAAGCTTCCTGGGCTCCTGTTTTCTACCGTCCCAAGTATGCTGATGACCAGCTCCAAGTCTGCACAGGATGGCGATGGCTTTATCACGCGTTTGCCGAGATTGTGCAGACCACCGCCAGCGCCGCAGAGGGCCAGTCCCAGACCTTGACCCTCCAGGTTTCGTTGCAGCACTCCTGTCCTGGGGAAGGCCTCAACATCAGGCTGGATGCGTCCTTAGAGGAAATAAGAGCCCTCGCGGCTGAGTGGAGTTTAGGCCATCCCCATATGCAGGAGTGGCGCGATAGAGCGGAGTATTTTCTGGACACGATTCAGGAGGACCTCTTGGATGCCAATGACAAAGGGGAGAAGCTCCTCCAACAGTCTTGGGGTGAATGGCAACAGAAGGCTCTTGCAGGCTAAGCGAGGCTCATGCACAGGTTCACCAAGCTCCAGAAGAAGTGGCAACCCACAGTTACTCAAGTGGCCCCAGGGATCTACTCGGCGGGCCCAGTTAAGCTCCAAGAGGCTGAGGCTGCTAACCTTGGAGGCTACTGGAAGGCGCAGACAAGGCCCCCAGAGGCGTGGATACCTGACAGAAGCTGTTTCCCTCGAACTTGTCCCGATCAGATTCGGTTGGCATCGAGGTCTTTCAGTGTTCACACGGCCCAGTCGCTTGACGGCCTGCACGTGCGCCACTTCAGCCTCCTCAGCGATGCTGGCCTGGAGGTGATGTCTCTTTTGTTTGAGGCGGTCGAGCGCCTCGGCCTGTTCCCGATGCAGTCGCTGTGGATGCTGCTGCCGCTTCTCGAGAAGCCGAAAGGCGGTCTTCGGCCCATGCTGCTCCTTGCCGCACCAGTTCGCATCTGGGAACGGCTGAGACGGCCTGAAGTTGATGATTTCCTGGTTCGGTCCCATAGGGCCTGCTGGTCCTTCGGGAAGGGGCTGTCTTCGGAAGCGGTGGTGTGGCAGCAGAGCATGTTGGCTGAAGAAGCCCAGTCCCAGGGCAAGGTCACTGCTGGTTTCATATGGGATGGAACTAAGTACTATGAATAGTTTAGGCTCTCCTGGCTACGCGTGCGTGCTGAGTACTGGGGGATCCCGAGGGTGCTCGTCAAGACCCTGTATAACCTCTGGAGGAGTCCGAGGATACTGAGACTGGGAGCCCACCACAGTCCTCTCCCCCTCTTTGCGGAGTCGGGATTACCAGCTGGAGACATATATAATGATGCGTTCGTTAAGGTTTACACGCTGTTCGAGTTTGATCAGTTTGCTATACGGAACCCACAAGTATCCCTGGGCTCGTACATTGATGATGATACGATCCTCACGTTTGGGTAGGAAGAAACATCATTCAGGATCTGGATAGAGCGGCTGATGATATGAAGCATATCTTTCAATATCGGCTGGGAGTGCAACTAGCTGCTGACGAGGCATCGACTTTTGCATCTTCTCATCGCGTTGCTGCCCTTTTGGCCAAGAAGCTTTCCCGCTACTGCCCGTCTCTCGCCTGCAACTCGGCCATCTCGCTGGGCTGCGACTTAGCCCCGGGACAGCGTCGGGCATGCAGAGGAGGGCGCACAAAAAGGAAGGCTCGTTTCAAAGATATGAGGACCCGTCATGGATTTATCCGATACTTCCGAAAGCAGTTGCCCAGGGACCGATCGCGCATGAGCAAGATTTACATATGTGGGGTCAGGCCTTCTGCGGGCTACGGGCCCATGGTCCTGGGAACGTCTGATCAGGAACTCAACGGTATCAGGCGCGTGCTGCTCTCAGGTCTTTCGCCAGCGCATAGAGGTGCGTCGCTCACGGCAAAGGTCTGTATTCATGGAGATCCTGCATGGCTTCAGGCGACGGCACCTGCCAGACAATGGTCGACCAGTTTGTGGGGAAGTCTGACGACGCCGTCCACCAGCCCTTTCTCTTTCAGGGATCACATCAGGCTCTGGAGGAACCTCGAGGCTCAGGAGTTACGTCTGGGACCAGCTGAGTGGAGGAATTCTCGGGGACCAGGTCATCGAATGCTTCTGAGCTTAGACCGTATAGGCTGGAAGGCACTTAGTTTTAGTAGGTGGCAAGATGATAAGGGCAATGTTGTTGATTTGTTATACCACAGCCCAGCCATGGTTGCTAGCCTTTTGCAGTCAGGAGTTCAGAGATGCCACGAGAGGCGATTCGCGGCGAGCCCCCCCTCGTTTGATGGTGTGCGTGTGCGTGTGGACCCCCTTCCGCTCCCTCCTCCGCTCGAAGCGAACCCCGCCGCGAGCTAAGCATTGGATCTGCTCCTGTTTTTCAAGTGGCTGCTGGGCGGCAGACCGTTTGAAAGAGTCAGGCTACTTTTCAGACGGCCTTGGTCCCAAGTGCGGCCAACCTGATTCTATTTTCACCGTCAGTGGTTATGCGATGACCCAGAGGTTCCAACGGCCCGCAGCGAAGCCGTTGAGCCTAGTCTGATCGAGGCTGCCCGTCATTGCCAGCCCGCAGACATATTGTTTTGGTCTCGATTGATGATGGCTCAGCCCGACGATGACTCCTTCCCCCCCCTCGGTGGCGTCGGACCCCCTCCTCCAGGATGCGAATGGGCAGCCGTTGTCTCTCGAAGAGTTTGTAGAACGGAGTGAGAGCTGCGACTTGGCGGTCGACGGCTCGGCCACCCAGTGCCCAATTTCAGAACTCAGCCGCGCTGCTTTCGCGGGATTTTATTTAGAGCCAGGGGATGTTTACCAGGTTCGGACCCGTTTCATGGCCACTGTGTGGCCTGTGTTGCACCAAACGCCCCAGGCGGCCGAAAATTTGGGCCTGGCCACTGCTTGTGCTTTTAGCTCGGGCATGAGCTCCCCTTTCAGTGATTGCAAAGGGGCCGTGCGTCTGCAGAATCTCTCGGATGAGGCGCAGCTCTGCCCGCGGGAGATGTTTGCTGGCTTCCGTCGTGCTGCGCAACAATCTCCTGGATTTGATGCCCTGGGGGAGGCCCAGCATACGCCCGCCCATCGGTCGGATGCTATCATACAGGCCCTCCCCCCAGACCAGAAGCGAATAGCGCTCGCTAGCCAGGACGCCGATCGCCTGGCCAAGCACGCCCTCTCGCTTCATCCTCAGCCTGCACCTGCTGATCTGGAGAGGCTGGATAGGCAGGTGCAGGACCTCCGTGCGTGTGCGCTGATGTTTGGGAAGGTGCTCTCTCTGTTTCCTAAGCTGAACTTCGAGAGACCCCCGAGGGAGAAGAGGCTGCCTAGAGTTCCCCTCCCGCCTGATTGGCATGATTGGGAGGAGCTCAGTGGTGACCGACCCGCTTTCAGATGTAAGAAATGTTTTCAGGATTTCTTTTGAGGGCGAGTCCCGCCCGATGAATGGCTGTGCTGTTCTGTCCACGGCCCTGAGGCGCCTCCAGGGTGCAGAGACCGAGAGACAACACAAGTTGGGTTTTGCTATCCTGCACAAAACCCAAAGACCGCTGTTCTTCTGTTTTGCCTGCGGAGCTTACACCAGCAGGCGATGTTTCTTGCTCGGCCAGACCTGTCTCAAGAAGCTGAGCTCTGCGGGTGAGCAGGCGCTCACAAGACTTCAGTCTGGCCTCCACCCTCATTACAGAAAGAATACTGAGGGTGATGATATGCTGGCGCCTGCTAGAGCGCCGTCGAAGTCGGTGCTTCTTGCCCCTCCTGGCCCCCTCGCTGCTGGGTCGTCTCGCCTGGTCGACTCTGACCGTTTGCGAGCGTTGGCAGCGCGTATCCAGGCCAAGGAGGAGGCATCCAGGCGATAGCTGCTGCCTGAAGCTGACGTTCTGCCGCAAGGTCGTCCCGTCCTTCTCCTCCTCCCCCTCCTCCTCCTCCTCCTCTTCCTCCTCCCCCTCCTCCTCCTCCTCCTTCCTCCTCCTCCTCCTCCTCCTCCTCCTCCTCCTCCTCCTCCTCCTCCTCCATGTGGGAGACCCGGGCCCCCTCGCGCTGAGACAGAACAGCGACGGGAGGTCCTTCGCTGTTCTCGGCCCTCGGGGGCCCTCGCCGGGCCTCGGGAGCGGCAGAGAACGGCTCGGGACGAGGAGCCGGTCCCGGGGAAGGGGTCCAGACCTCTCGGGGTCGGCGCTGCGAAAACATCGCGGCGTCGGGGGTCTGGGGAGTGACGAGTGACCTTTCGCCGGAGTGGCCCTTGGCGCGGGCCCAGTGGGGTCCCCCGATCGCCGAGCGCGAGGCGGCGGCAGCGGCCTGCGCGCCCAGGTGTTGCCACCCCGCGTCCCCCGGGAAGCCGCGCACCAGCAAGGTCGCTCTTGCCTGGGGTTACGTCGGGCCTGTCCCTCTAGAGGGGGAAGATTGAACAAATCGTAAAAAAATGGTCTGGGGACTGCTTTTTGATTTTTTAATATCAATTTGGGGGCATGTGTTTGTATCTTGTATTTTTCGTTGAAAATCCCCCTGTAGGGGGGCACGCCCGAGGGTCACTCTTGCGTGTAGTCGACTTGCACGTCCCTCGACCTGGCCTGGCCGATCGCGGCGCGCCTCCGCCTCGGGGACCATCTTGGCCGCCGAGGGGGCCATCTCTCGACCTGCACCTTCCGCGCAGACGGTGCCGCCGTGAAAAGGCCGCGGCCGCCGCTGCGGCCGCCTCGACGATGGCTGCCAGTGCGGCCGCGGCGGCGGCCGTGGCAGCGCGGCACCTGCCGCGCGGAAGGTGCGGAAGGTGCAGGTCGAGGGATAACCACACCTGGAGGATGGATTTTCGGAGACTTCGACAGGCGGTGGATATGGATGTATTCGGGCCCTTTGGGTCCCAGATGTGTCCATGTTAACTGCCCGCTGGGCTCCCAGGACGTCGTCTCCACAGGCGGTGGAAATGGATATATGATCCAGGGTCGAGGGCCCACGGCCCCCCCCCCCCCAGATGGTATGGTCCCAGGATTCCTCGGGCCCCCCCCCCCCCAGATGGTATGGTCCCAGAGACGACGACGACGACGACGACGACGACGACGACGACGACGACGACGACGACGACGACGACGACGACGGCTGCGACGACGGCGACGACGGCGACGACGGCGATGACGACGACGACGACGACGACGACCACGACGACGACAACGACGGCTGCGGCGGCGACGACGCCGGCGGCGGCGGCGACGACGACGATGACGACGATGACGACGGCGACGACGACGATGACGACGACGACGATGACGACGACGACGATGACGACGACGACGACGAGGACGACGAGGACGACGAGGACGACGACGAGGACGACGACGACGACGACGACGACGACGACGACCTCTGAACCACCACAGCACCACACCACATCCACAGGGGGGGGGAGGGGGGCACCGCAGTGCAACACCACGCCACGCCCACCTCTGAACCACCACAGCACCACACCACATCCACAGGGGGGGGGGGGAACCGCAGCGCAGCACCACGCCACGCCCACAGGGGGGGGCGGGGGGGACCATCGCGCGGGGGGGGGGGTCCAATGGCATCAGCATTGGGGGGGGGGGGGGCCCAAACCCTGGACCATATATCCCCGTCTCGCATTCTGGTGCGGGCCCTGGCGGCATCATTTTTCCAATCTCGGTAGTTGTTCCTCGATTCCAGCCTTCGGGGGCCGCCAAAATCGGGCTCCGGGGCCGCCGAAAGCGATTCTTCCGTGTGAGAGACTGACCCCACGGAGGAAGGAAGGGGTCGGCAGGTCTGGGGGCGCGGATTGAGAACATCGCATCGTGGGTTGGCTGGGTCTGGAGCCCCACGACGACGACGACGACGACGACGACGACGACGACGACGACGACGACGACGACGACGATCCCTGCATTGGGCGCTGCAGTCTTTTCACACCGGGCGTTTTCGCCCGGCTCCGGGCCCCCAGGAACCATCGCACCTCGATCGGGGGTCCCCGAGCGGGTTGGTGACCACACCGTGCGGTAAGTCGTAAGTCGGTGGGGATTCGGGGTCACCGCACGGTTTTGGGACTCGAGTCCCTCTCCGAGGACGCCTCGGGCGACGTGGGCCTCCAGGCTCTTGCAAGACCGCGCGGTGGCGGACCGTGTAGTGAGGTCTTGGGGGATGTCGAGGTCACCGCACGGTCCGTCACCGCACCGTTTCGGGACTCCCAACTCGATCAGGCTCGAAGACTGCAGCGTTATGTCGGGCATGTCCCCCTACAGGGGGATTTTCGACGAAAAAAATACACCCAAAATGCACCAAAAAGGCAACAACCAAAAAACTGCGTATTTTTTATTTTTTCGTCGAAAATCCCCCTGTAGGGGGACAGGTCCGACTTCACTGCAGCGGGAAGGTGGGGTCCAGGGCTGCGGTCGCGATCTGCCGCGGGGCCGCCATGCTTCCGCGGCGTCGGGCCTCGGGGTCTGGCCACCTGGGGGGGGGGGGCCCATACAGGGGGAAGTTCAAACATAGCCTGGGCCTGGCCACCTGGGTCGGGCCTGTCCTCCCACAGGGGGGAAGTTCAGAAATGGTCAAGCAATAGTCTGGGGACGATTTGGGGGGGTATTTTTGCCCCTTTGGGGGGTACGTTTGGAGTACTTCTGATTCTTCGCCCGGAATTCCCCTGTATAGGGGGGACACGCCCGACTGCATGGTTGGCCCACCCGCGCCCCCCACCTGACGCCGCGCACCACGGGCCTCTCTGGCGGGGCGCCGCTCCTGCCTGCAGCCGATCTGGTGGGCTTCGCGCCTGCGCGCGGGGCAGCCGCCCCAGGCAGTCCCGGCGGGACTCGGCAGGGCCCCCCCGAGCAGGCCGGAGCGGTCCGAGCACCTCAGCCTTGGGGCGCGGAGCGGCCCAAGGGGCGCCGCTAGACCCAGACCCCCGACGTCATGAATTTTTCATGACGCGACCCCCAGAGGTCCCGACCCCTTCCCCGGGACCGGTTTTTCGTCCTGAGTCGTTTTTTGACGGTCCCGAGGCCCGGCGAGGGCCCCCGGAGGCCGAAAATAGCGAAAAACCTCCCGTCGTGATTTTTTCACGACGCGAGGAGGTCTGGGGAGGCGGCGCAGGGCCGTTGAGACCGCCCCAGACGACTGGGGATCCGTCGAGTCCAGCCGGGGATCTGCTCGGAGAGGCTGCCTCTGCGCAGCCCGAGAGGCCTCACACACGCCGAGCCACGTCCGCGCGGCCGTCGCTTCCACGGCTCGCGCCCGTCTGGCAGCTTGGCTCGATGCTCGAGCCGCCCCGCCTCAGCCACGGGGGGCAGTCTGCCTTTATATATCTGCTCGTGCCCGGCACACTGTCTCTGTGTTGCCTGCCCACGGCGTGCCCCGCTTCTGCCGCTCGCGCCGTGTGCCTCCGTGGCTTCTCCGTCGCAGTCTTTGCCAGGCCGCCCAGGGGCCCTTCAGGATGCATGGGGGCTTCGGGCGTCCCAGTGTGTACTGGAAACCCCTCGCGTTCACCGCCCGCCCGTTCGAGTGCTCGCCGGAAGGGACGCAGACGGCGCCAAGACTGGGTGACAATGTTCCGAAAGGAACGACCGTCTCCACCACATGTGCGTGCTTGTGTTTTTCCTGCGCTCCGTTTCTCCTCCGCCCCGTCGCAGATTGGGATCAGGTGTGCCGTGCGGCGGATCGATGGAGTTCGTCGCTTTGTCGTCGGCCCGCCTTCCTTACCCGCGGATCAGTGGCATAGAGAGCGGGAGGCCTGAGACAGCCAGAGCTCTGCCCGAGGCCAGCCCTGCAGGCAGCCCAGAAGGCGCCCGCGAGGGCCGGAGAGCACCCCGAGGGGGGCCCAGAAGGGGGCCCAGAAGGGCTCGAGGCGGCCTGGGGGAGCTTCTGGTGATGGGCCTGTTTTCCACCACCACCACCACCACCACCACCACCACCACCACCACCACCACCACCACCACCACCACCATAAGTTGGAGGGGGAGGGGGTCCTCCTCCTCCTCCTCCTCCTCCTTCTCCTCCTCCTCCGCCTCCTTCTCCCCCTCCTCCTCCTCCCCCTCCTACTCCCCCTCCTCCTCCTCCTCCTCCTCCTCCTCCTCCTCCTCCTCCTCCTCCTCGTCCTCCTCCTCCTCCTCCTCCTCCTCCTCCTCCTTCCCCCATCCAACTTACGGTGGTGGCGGTGGAAAACAGGCCCATCATCTGGGCGGCCCGCGCGAGAGCACTGCCGCGTCGTGCTGGCAACCCCGCCCGAATGCCATTAGACACAGGGCCGGTTCGAAGAGAGTTTGGGCCTCGACTTTCAGGGGCAACGATAGGGGGGGATAGGCATAGGGGGGGGTGCATCGACCCCCAATCGCCCATTGATCGCTAATAGGGGCCCGATTGCCCCAACCTGCCCAGGAAGGTGCGGATTCACTCTCGGGGGCCTATCGCCGATCTACCGGCGATGTATCGCCGATTCCAGGTCGATGCATCCCCCCCTATGCCAGTCCCCCCCATCGTTGCCCCCTATCGTTGCCCCCCAGTCTTGGGCGTCAAGTTGGGCCCAGCATCGTCCAAAATTGACCCTGGAGCGCGCCCCAAAACGTCGAAGTCTGCGTTGGAGAAATACCTCGGACGAGCCCGAAACTAGCTCTTAGATGCATCCGGGCGACCCCCGACAAGGCACAGATCACAAACACATACGGCTTTGGCAATATTTTTGTAGCTTCGAGTTTGTAGCCAAGAGGGGCCCCGAGAGGGGTGGACATGGAGCCAAATTGCTCCCCGAGAGCTCACTGGGGACAACCTGAAGTCCGAGCTCGTGTTGGACGCCGTCTGGAAGCCGTCTTGGGCAAGACAAGGGTTGACAAGGAGCTCTCGCAATGCAGTCTCCCACGCCCCTCGGCCTGGTGGGCGGGCGGGCTCAAGAGGCCTGCGTCATTCCGCCAACTCCCAGCAGAGGAACGAACTTCTCGGGCGATGCCTTTTGAGGGGACCGTCTGAGGCCTCTGGGGGCTTCTTTCTGGCCTCTTCAGGGCTCGTTTCGATTCCTCCGATTCGATTCGATTCGATTTCGATGGTTTCCGATTCCGATTCGATTCGATCTGGGATTCCGATTTGAGTTCCGATTTCTTATTGGAGGCATACTAGCCTGCCGATTCCTGCCGATCCGACTTTTCCCGACTCAGCTGCCGATTTCCGACGATCCGATTCATGTCGATCGCCGATCCGACTTGTCGATCCGATCCTGGGCTCTCCTGCCTCTTGAACGCCTTCGGGGGCCTCTTGGGGGTGTCTTGGGCGCCCGCTGGCGGTCTCGGGGGTCGTTTTGGGGCCTGACGTGTCACTTCGAAGCGCCACTCTTCGTCATTGCGATTTCTCTGCGGCGTACCCCGCTTCTGCCGCTCATGCCGCGTGGCTTTTTGGCTTCTCCGTCGCAGTGTTTGCCGGGCCGCCCAGGAGCCATTCGGGATGGCGGCTTCGGATGTCCCAGTTTTCACTGCACTGCTCTGAAAATGCACTGCAATTTTGCAGGTGCATTAGTTGCTTTTCGTCGCCTTTTTTTTTCATAGTGTTTGGCCTCTGGGGGCCGTTTTCGGGACACGTCACCGTCGAAAAGATACCGGGATGAGAAACTCCCCCCAGGGAAGGAAGTCCGCCAGACGATTCTTCGACACGACCTGCAAAAGTTGCATTACTTTTCCACGGGCTTCAGATGCAAGATTGTACAGTGCAGGAGCCCCTCAGAGATTTGTGCTCTACTTAACCTCCTTGCCAGACAAGGGAGTGGAGGAAGGCGGGAGATCGTGCCGCACTCCTGGGATCGGCCGTGGCGGTGTTTTCAGATTCTGCGGACGCTCGGAAAAGTTGCGCGTCCTCCTCCTCCTCCTCCTCCTCCTCCTCCTCCGTCCCGCCATTTTGTCTTTAGGGCTACGCGTGCGAAATCTTCTCTGCTCGTATCCGCCTCCACTTCCCCGCGTCTCCTTCCAGGTACACACATACGCATCCCCGCTGTACTGCTGGCTCTCCCCGCTCTCAGGCCCTGGGGACCCACTGGTTGCAGTCGGGGCGCTCCCGAAAAGGGGCTTACCTTCGAGGATCGAAGGAGTCGCCACCTCCTCCGCGGCGGAATGTCGGCGGAAGTAACCCGAGGCCGCCTCCGCTGGCGGCAGCTCGGCGGAAGCCAGCCGCAGCAAAAGTCGACCTCAGAGATGACAGCATGTTTGGGTTCAGGGGTATTCCAGAGTCGGCCATTTCGGTCCGCATGTGGCTTGGCACTGTGCGCCCGTATCTCTCTGTTTTTGTTCGACCGATGGTCAGCACTCTTCTCTGCCTAGCTTTGGGCAGTCGCTGTCGGTGCGAACCCTCTTTTTTATAGCGCGAAGTCGCCGGCTGTGAGCAGCCCGTTGACATCACTTATAACAAACCCGCCGGCTCGAGGCAGCTCGAGAGCTCGGCCCCGTTGCAGCTCGGCGAGGTGGCCGAGGCGCGATTCTAATGCTGCGCGCTTGCGGCGGCGCTCGCAAGGGGCCATTTTTTGTTTTAGTCTGGCGGGTCCGAGCCCGCCCAAGGGTGGCCCTCTCACCCCTAACATTAAGGCGGGCCTGTCCCTTTACAGGGGGAATATTCGAAAATAGTCAAAAAGTAGTCTGGGATTTTTTTTCTAGTATTTTGGGCATCTTTTGGATATGTGTTTGGGGTATGTTTTATTTCTCGTCCAAAATCCCCCTGTAGGGGGACAGGCCCGACCTAGCCCTAACAAAGTACAGGACTTCCGGACGGGGTCCCGGCTCATGGGGTCGGAGGATCGCGCTTCATCGCCGATGCATCGGGGATGCGGCTCGATGCGGAGCCCGATCTTCTCCTTGCCGAAGGCGGCGATGTGTCGCCGACGTCGGCGATGCATCGCCGATGCATCGCCGGTGTATCGCCGATGCGGCGGGATCCTCCGACCCGATTTGCTCGGACCCCATTTGGGAGGCCTCCAGCCCTGCGTGACCCTCCTCTCAGACCGCCCATAGGGTCGAGCAGGACGGCTGGACTCTGCCAAGGCGGCACAGAGTCCTCCAGGATGATTCCGACACGTCCCCAAGAGACCCACAATATCAGAGTTTGCCTCAGCAGCCCAACCCATTGGTGTTCTATATCTGCTTCAGGCAGCTTTGGGAGCGCTGCAGAGGCGCCAGAGACGTCCCAAGGAAGCCCGAAGACGGCCCCCAACGCAGGCGAAGATCGCCTCAAGTGCGCCCCAAGACGAGCCAAGGCAGCCAAATATGGCCAAAGGGAGGAGAAGGAGGATAGAGCGTGTTTCTTTATTGCTTGGGGCATAATGGGCCCCTCCCCCGCCCAGTGCGCTCCGGGCACTGCCGCCGTGCGCACGGCGGGGGGGAGGCGTTACATTATGCCCCCCCCTGGCCCCTCCCCCCCCCCATAATGCCCACTGCCTCCGGACATAAAGAAACTCGCTCATATGTGATCAGGTCGACCGGAATCGACTACCTCCCCGCTTCCTCGGCGGAAGGCCGCGGAAGGCCGGCGGCAGGCGGTGGAAGTAAAACGTCAAGCAGTGGCGAAGCGCCATGGCTGGCCTATAGGCCCGCCAAAGAATGTTCTAGGAACCTTTTGTGGTCTGCACGACATGTTCTTAGAACGTTTCTGGCCGCGATTGTCTTGTTTTAACACGTCGGGCTTCTTTTCCAAGAACATTGTCTTTGTTCTTAGAACATTTGGGGGTTCGAAGAACATGTCGTGGTAGGCCTACAGGAGTGTTAGGACGGCCGGCCCCTGCTCAAAAAGGGTGGCGGCTCCGCTGGCGGAAGCCGGCGGAAGCAAACGTCAACTTCCGAAGAGATGACAGCATGTTTGGGTTCCGGGTCTCCAGAATTGGCCACACGGCGCTCGGCTGTACATATCGCTGGTCGTGCACGCGTGCACCCCGCCAGCACCACGCTCTTCCGTACCTTGCTTGGGCCCTCCCGCCCAGCCCCGACGCAAGTCGGCTGCACGCTCGAGGGCAGCGAGTCCGCCGTGTCAAGAGGCCCCCTTCCTCTCGGCACGCCGGGCCGCCTCGCGCTGCCGCCTTGCCGCCGGCTCTTATCCTTTTTGGCTGCCGTGCTTGGCCCCGACGGTCCGATCACCCAGGACCTAAGTCTTACGTCGGGCGTGTCCCTCTACAGGAGGAACATTCAAAAATAGGCAGGGAATACTGCAGGCACGATTTGCGTTGCTTGTCTTGGCTATTTGGGGATATGTTGTGACTTTTGTTAGTTTTTGTCGCCCCACATCCGCCTGGAGGGGGACACGCCCGACCTTAACCCAGGCCTGATCTCGGTCACGCTCGCAAGACAGACTGCGGCATGGGATCCGAGCCCTTCGGGCAGCAAGTGCGCGGGCGGTGGCGACGAGGACCGCGGGCTCGGTGTCGTCGCGCGCTGTTCCACAGCGCACCGCGCCAGTGCTCCGGGCGGCCTTGCGCTCGGCTGCTAACTGCGTCGCGTTCCGAAGCAATTCGCCTGGCGCGGTGTAGAACATATCATCGCATCCATCGATCAAGTTGTGCCCGTCCCCCTCTTCGCTCCTCCCCGGCGACCGACCAGACGCGTGTGTGCCAGGCGAGCGCGCGTCTTTCATGATATTTCGACGATGCTCACTTCTTGAGTCTCAGGTCTCAGGTGTGTGGGTTGCGCATCAGCCCGTGCCGAGAAAGGTCTTCATCTGAAGTGTGCTGAGCATTTGGCAATGATGGGCCGTTTCGCGATCTTGGGGCCATATTGAATCCCAAGAGGCCCATCTGAATCAGAATGGAAAAAGGGCAACAATCATTGAAGCGAGCTTGTCTGTTTGGCCGATTAGGGTCTGTTGGGGGTATCTTTGGGAGGCTTCGTGGCCATCTCGGGCCGTCTCGAGGCCGTTTTGGTGCATCTTGAAGCCCATGCTGGAGACCACCCTGAACCAATTGGGACATATTTGGTTGCCACCTTGCAGGCCATCTCTAGCCCGAAAATAGCCTTCTACACCCCGCGGGAACCTTGGCCCAGACCCCTGCAGAGAGGGACTCTCCTTCCTGCCGCGGGCCAGCCCCGCCAGCCAACGACGGTGAAGGGCGCCAGTGTGGGATGCGCCCCGCCCTGCCTTGGTGGGGCTCCCCCGGCGGCCCAGCAGCGTCGCTTCCAAGATGGGCGCACGATCCCTCGGCCTGCACGCACAAATAAGTGCACACAAATCCCAGGATGCCCCATATTCTTCCATGTTTTCTGGGTTTTGGTCTTCCCCCCTTGTTTTCCCACATTTTCCAATATTTCCCTGGGGATCGACGATCAATTGTGTCTGTGTGTTTTTTCCCCTCCTGAGAGGAAGCCATTCCTCGGCCTGCACGGGCCGCGCCTTCCGCGCGGAAGGTGCCGCCGCGATGCCGCCGCGATGCCGCCGCTGCGGCCGCCGCTGCGGCCTCGACGGTGGCCGCCGCTGCGGCCGCGGCGGCGGCCGCGTCAGCGCGGCACCTGCTGCGCGGAAGGTGCGGCCGGTGCAGGTCGAGGAATGGCTTCCTCTCAGGAGGGGAAAAAACACCAGACACAAGTGCTCTTCGATCCCCAGGAAAAGGTAGGAAGACAGGGGGGAAGATGAAAAAACCCAGAAGATGCGGGAAAATGTGGGGCATCCTGGGATCTGTGTGTGTATCCGTTCGTGTGTTCCTGGGCCCCATGTATCCTTCGCGGCGGCCGAGGTGGCTCCCAGGACTCGGGGGCCCCCGAGCCCCCAGAGACGGAGGCGCGCCGCGACGTCGGCCAGGCCTGCATTGGGGGCCCCGAGGCGGGGCCGGGCCCGCCCCCTTCACCCGCCCCTCGCTCTCGGAGAAGCTTGGGCTGAGGCTTTTCCCCGCGCTCTCGGCCTCTCCCGGCCCGCGCTGGGCCTCTCGGGACTCGGGGCCGTCGAGGAGCGGCTCGGGAGGAACGAGCCGGTCCCAGGGGAGCGGTCGAGAGGTGGGGCCCGTGTCTCGGGCAGGAGCAGGCAGAGCGCCATGAACGTAGACTTTTGGCGCTCCGCGCGGATCTCTCGGATCCGCGCGGGGCCCCCCCCCCGGCGGCGCCTCTGGCGCCGCCCCTGGCGCGCTCCGCGCGCCAGGGAGGGGGGTCCAGCGCGGATCCAAGAAATCCGCGCGGAGCGCCAAAAGTTTATGTTTTTGGTTTTCTTCTTCTTATTATTATTATGATTCTTCTTATTCGTTTTCTCATGTTTCTTCTTATTATTATCATTATCATTATTATGTTTTGTTTCCTCTTATTATTCTGAGTATTGTTATT
>CAUYUJ010018958.1:101045-106045 GCA_963575745.1 Prorocentrum cordatum | reverse complement strand
GGGTAAAAAGTTGGCAGAGCTCAAACGCAACGCTTGGGAACCAGTGTGATCTGGCCGACAGCGCAGGGCCCCCAGGCACCCTCAGCGACAACATTCGGTATCGCGCATTTCCTGGCAGGTTCGGGAACATCTGCTTCGATATGGGCGTCACGGCCCAGCCGTGATCGCTAGTTTGGGGCGTGCCGGCGTGTCCGTGATCACCCGCTGCCGCACGTTCTGGACCTAGGTTGTTGCGGCCGGTGAGGAGGACAAATCGTGCCCCCCACCCAGGCACCTTCAGAACACCGGTTAGCTGGACAGCTCACCGGTGCACTGCGGCAGCGCCCCGTGGGGCGAACAAATCGTGCCCCCCCAGGGCGCCCGCAGGACACTGGTTAGCTGGACAGCTCACCGGTGCACTGCGGCTGCGCCCCGTGGGGCGGACAATTCGCGCCCCCTTTGGGGCACCTACAGAACACCGGTTCGCTGGGCAGCTCACTGGTGTCCTGCTGTTGCTTCGACCTCTTGGCAGCAAAGAGCGACTCGGGCTCTGTCATGCCGCACGCTCTGGTTCTAGGTTGTTGCGACCGGTGCGGCCGAACAAATCGTGCCCCCCCCCTCAGGCATCCTCATGACACTTATGATCTGGACCGCTCACAGGTGCACTGGCTAGGGGTAGCAAGCCGCCTTGACCTTGTGGCAACCGGTGAGCTTCCACATGACCTCCCTACATGGCTAGGGAGTCTGCGTGTGACGCTATTCTGGGGGATGCGAATTCATCTCCCGAGCAGGCGATGTGACACGCGTCGCGCCTCATCAATTGCTGGGTGGGCGGCGACGTGACCTGTCGCGAAGCCCCCACCGCCTAACCGAATGCGTCGAACAGAGGTGGCTGTTTCGGGTATGTCGACTACGCGCACCGCCCACCATTACACGGTGCCTTCAACGGTCCCCGCCCACGCTCTGGGACCGCAAGGGTTTTCACCCCAACCTTCACGAGCACCGCATCAAGGATGGGCGAGCCTATGTGCGCCATCCGACTGACAGGGTCATGCCTACCCTCAATGGCATCAGCGCTACACTGCGATCCTCCTGTTCCTCCTCCCTCCTCCCTCCTCCTGCTCCTCCTCCTCTTCCTCCTCCTCCTCCGTCTCCTCTTCCTCCTCCTCCTCCTCCTCCTCCTCCTCGACGGAAGTTGTTGGCGGTCTGCGCCCCCAGACCCCCGACGTCGCGAATGTACCCGCCTGCAGTCCGGACCCCAGGGCCGGTGCTTCGTCCCAAGTCGTTCTGTGATGGTCGCGGGGGCCGGCCAGGTGGCCCCCTGGAGGCTGACCGTGGCCCACCAACACCTCCCCGTCGTTATTTTTTGGGGTCGGGATCCGAGGAGGCGTGGGTCGGAAGACGTCCAGGAGCCGATGGAAGTCGTCGGAGCTTTGGGTCTGGCAGCCTTTTAAGTCGGGCCCGTCCCTCTGCAGGAGGAACATCCAAAAATAGTCCTCAAAACAGTCGGGGGACGATTTCCCGTATTTTTTTAAAACATATTTTTGAATATTTGTTTGTTGTTTGACTATTTTCGATTTTGCATCCATCCCCCTGTAGGGGGACACGCCCGACTTAATCGTAGCCCCCAGGGCCACAAGGTGGGAAGCTTCCGCTCGTCTTGGATTGGATGCATCTCGGCGCGCAGCGCCCAATAGCGTCCCATGACGCCCAATAGCGCCCAGCAGCGCCGAATAGTGCTCAGTGGCGCCGAATATTTCCCACCAGCGACCGCGCCACGTGAGGGAGATGCTCGCGACTGGGGGCGCCATTGGGCGCCATGGTGGCGACCAGAAACTTCCGTGAGCTGCTTCCTAAAGAAGGCCCAGGCATCCTGCGTTTCGATCACGGACCCCCGACCTCTCGACCACAATCCCGGGACCGGGGCTCGATCCCGAGTCGTCTGTTGATAGCCCCGAGGCCAGGCCGACGACTGTGAGAAACCTTCGTCCCGATGTTGTTCCGAGACGCCGGGTGTCTGGGCTCCTCGAGAATCAGGAAGGAGGCAGAGGCACAGACGGAAGAGGAACGCAGACGCCCAGGAAGTGTAGGAAACCATGGGAAGCGGAGGGGAAGACGAAGATCCAGAACAGATTCAAACACATGTGTTACCCCGTCTCCTCCTCCTCCTCCTCCTCCTCCTCCTCCTCCTCCTCCTCCTCCTCCTCCTCCTCCTCCTCCTCCCCCCCCTCCTCCCCCTCCTCCTCCCTTTCTCCTCCTCCTCTTCCTCCTCCTCCTCCGTTTCCTCCTTTCCCCTCCCGCCACTCTTCACTCACATTCACAACCGCGGAGAGCTCCGTGCCGGCCTCACTCGCCTCAGAGCCAGAGCGCCGAGCGCACAGCGCCTGGAGCCCGACCATTCGGAATCGTCGTGAAGAGTTCTCGGAGCAGCGATCCCGCCATTTCTGTAGATCTTTACGCGTGTCTCCCTGGGGTTATGTCGCTCCCGTCGTACTTGAGGACCACATCCCAGAAATGATCTCGAGCGCCCGGA
The DNA here is from genome assembly GCA_963575745.1 of Prorocentrum cordatum. NCBI lineage: Eukaryota > Dinophyceae > Prorocentrales > Prorocentraceae > Prorocentrum > Prorocentrum cordatum. The sequence goes on along the minus strand of CAUYUJ010018958.1, from coordinate 103,533 downwards.
AAAGTGTCGAAAAACAGGGTCGGGACAGCGTCGGGCGGGAGCCTCCCAGGGCCCGACGAGCGAGAACCATGGAGCCTCGGCACTTTTCTGGGGGTGCTCGAAAGTCTTTCTCGTGATCCAGGCGAAAGCAGGCTGGGACCTCATGCCCCTGGGGGCCCTTCTCAAGCTCGGAGGCTCCGAGCGGCTGGGCCGTGGCTGCTCTGGACCCCCCAGGCGCGGCCGCCCCCCTGCCGGCCGCGCGGAGCCGGGGACACCCAGGCCCCCTCGCGCTGCAAAGAGATCGCGGCTCACGGGGGAAGAGGTGCACACTGTTCATCTCCAATTCCTAGAGAGTTCTTGGACTTCTTGGGGGGCCAGGGTGCTTTCATGTCTGATTGTTCCATGCTGGGCCTCTTCCTGGCCACTGGGGGGCCACGAACAACTAGAAGCGAGCACACCTAGAAATGAGCACGATCAGAAGTGAACGACGGGTGCCCATACCGCTACCCTTCACTTGTTTTTGGGGGGCGCATCCTGGGAGGCCCTCGTCGCCACGGCTGGATGGTCTGGGGAGTAGCGGCATCGGTGCCTTGTGGTTTCCCGAGCGACTGGATGTGTTTCATGATTTTTTTCGGCCTCAGGGGGCCCTCACGCCTCGCGGCCGGCAGAAAACGATTCGATGCGGGATGAGAAGCCAGTCCCAGGGAAGGGGTCCAGACCTCTGGGAGCCGATGCTTTAAGTCGAAGCACCACGTCGAGGATCTGGGTGAGGGGAGGGGGGAGGGCTTCTAAGGAGCACCCCCGCTTCTTAGGTACAAGGCGCAGGCCTTCTCTGCAGGGGTAGGGGCCCGCGCCTTCTGAGACGCGGCCCTGCTTCTAAGAAGCCTCACCCCCCTCCCCGCATCATTAACTACTCCGAGTTTGTTAATGAGCGTCGGGGGGGCGTCACCCCCGCCGACAGCCCCGCATCGACCCCCGAGGCGGGAATTTGTACATGACCACCGCCTGGAGGATCAATTTTCGGGGACCTCGACTGGCGGCGGATATGGATAGATTCGGGCCCCCGGGGGCCAAAACATATCCATATCATATCCGCCGCCCGCTGGGGCTCCAGGACGCTGGTCCCCAGGCGGTGTGTCTGGATAAATCCCCGCCTCGCCGGATGAACTGCTTCCCGTGCGCGCCGCCGAGCGCTGGGCCCCAGGCGCGGCCGCCCCTTTCGGGCGATCGCAGACATGGATCCAGGGGGGCGTGGATTGGCGACGGGCCCCGCTTCCATGGGAGACCGCGGATCTCCGCCGCCGAGCGGGGCGGCATCGGCCGCACTGGGGAGGCCTCCTCCTCCTCCTCCTCCTCCTCCTCCTCCTCCTCCTCCTCCTCCTCCTCCTCCTCCTCCTCCTCCTCCTCCTCCTCCTCCTCCTCCTCCTCCTCCCCCCCCCCGATCCATGGATCCGGCGACCGCGCGCCAGATCCACGGATCGCGAATCCGCGTCTGCGCGCCCCCGGAGTGCGTCAGACATCGCCGGGGGCCCCCGCGGGGCGCCGGCCATCCGACACCGGCTCAGGAGGAAGCGCCAGTCTCGGGAGCGGAAAAGAGGGGGTGATGACTAGGGGGGGGTGGATTTCACGGCGCGGGCCGTGCTTTTTCCTCAGATTTCATGGCGCCCCTTCTTGTTTCATTGCGTCCCAGGCCCCCCCGCTGGGCAGCGCACTTGCCGCCGGTCATGATTTGCACCCCCCCCTCTTGGACCCCCCCCTCTTGGCCGCTCCCCGCAGTCTTAGGTTGGGCCTGTCCCTCCACAGGAGGAGTAATTTACGATGGTAAAAGATCGTTTTGGGGCGACCTTTCGATCATGTTTGCACATGTTGGTAGCAGTTTGGGAGTATTTTTTATTGTTTCGTTCAAGATCCCCTTGCGGTGGGCGGTCTTGGTTAGTTTTTTCGGCCTCTATGGGGGCCCCCGCCGGGCCGCCGCGACCATCAGAGAACGGCTCGGGATGACACGCCAGTCTTGGGTCAGGCCTGTCCCTCTAAAGGAGGAACATTCAGAAATAGTGCAAACATAATCTGGGGACAATGTTCTACCATTTTCGAATATTTTAGGAGTCTGTTTTAACAATGTTTGATTTTTCGTCCAAACTCTCCCTGTACATGCCCGACCTGACACCAGTCCCAGAGAATGGGCCGACGTCCTGAAAAAGCGGCTCGGGATGAAACGCCGGTCACAGAGAATGGGTCGACGTCCCGAAGAAATCATGAGGTCGGTGAACGCCGGGAGTCTGGGAACCCAGGCGCCCTCGGATCGCTAGTCCATGTCTGTGCGCCACCGACGAGCGCTGGGCCCCAGGCGCGGCCGCCCCTTTCGCGCGGGCGCGCCCCCACCGCGCCGGGGGGAGGGGCGCGGGCCGCCGCCGCGGGCGGCCGCGCCGCGGGGGCGGCGGCGATGCCGCGCTGGCCGCAGGCCGGCGAAGGAGGAAGGAGGAGGAGGAGGAGGAGGAGGAGGAGGAGG
>CAUYUJ010018958.1:75000-100945 GCA_963575745.1 Prorocentrum cordatum | reverse complement strand
GTGGTCCATTTAACAGAAGCTGGGCCGCGTGGGAGGCCACTCGACATGATGCGCCGCTGCAGATTGTCTCGTGGAATGCACGTGGCCTACTATGCCGTAACCCTCATCGATGCCGTCAGAAGTTTCGCAGATTGGAGAATGCCTTCCGCTCGCGGGCGCTCATTATCATTCAAGAATGCCATGGTTCGCAGACAGAACTCACCATGATGCTTGCACGATCTCCATTTTCAGCCAACTACACTGGACATTTTTCTGCCTGCAAAGATCATGTTGGCGAAATACGACGTGGTGCTGGAGGAGTGGCTGTACTCGTACCCAATATCACACGTGCTGAGCGGGATCAGCTACGCCAAGATGAAGTTGCTGGCCGCCCTCCCTCTTTCACAAGTCCCATCATCACGCCAAAGACCCTGATTGACGGTCGCATCCAGTTGATCACGATCGTCCACTCCTCTGCTGATCGCGAGATCCGCATCATGAATGTGCACAACTATGACCTTGATAGCGACCAGAAGCGACAACTTCGCCAGGAATGGGAGATCCACTCGGCTTGGGCACTTTCGGACCCCCTACGATACACCTTCATCGCGATGGGTGACTTCAACTTCTCGGATGTCCCTGCCCAGTCGTACCTGGTGCCGCAGGGGCCCCAACGACGCCAAACTCAAGATGGACGTTATCAGCAGAACCAGAACTTCTGGCGCCAGCTTGTGCGCACGAACGTGGTCGAGATCAGCTCAGAGATCCCCACCTTTTTCTCCCAGCAGTACCAGACGGGCACCACTATAGACAGAGTGTTCATCGCGATGCCGCCCGCGTTCCTCACGTGCCTGCACTGCGAGCTCAACGTCACACAAGACTCAGCGGCGCTCTCGGACAGAAAGCTCAGTGATCACGCCATGCTCAAGCTCACGATTGAAAATCGCAAAGCACCTGAGCGTAGTCAACGACCCATCCCAGACTTCATCTTCCGCTCCAAACAGTACAAGAAGCTACTGAAGAAGATGCTGAATGAAGCCGAGCTCGACACGATGACCGACCTGCGGCGCTTCGATGTCACAAAGCAGATCATGCTGATGGCGGCTGAGCTCGCGCGCAACGAGTTGCAGCAGCTCCCGCTGGGCACAGGCGACGTGAACGCGCTGGAGAGTAGGCGCCTCTCGCTCCGTGCTATTGCACGCGCCATCTGGCGCTCGGATATGCCTACTGCTCGCCTGCTTGCCGCCACAACAGAGCTTGGCAAAGATCTTTTGAATGTTTCAGGCTCCTCCCCGCAGCTTCGTGACCCGGCCGCGTTTCAAAGTGCTGTAATCCGAAGCAACCAAGAGTGGTTTGAGCGGGCTCAGCATCTGGCCGCTGCTCGTGCTGCCCGTGCTCAGGATCAACCCTCACTGGAGGAACAATGCCGCATTCAACGTGCGCTGCAGCGCCGCGCCGCGCTGTGGACGCCCTTTTCGAAGCGTCTCATCTTGCATGGCATCACCACTCCCCAGATCGCCCAAAATCCCAGAGGCGCTGATGGCAGCTCTGTGCTCCCACCGGTGGCCAGAGAGCCAGAGGCCGTCGCCCGTGCGCTCCGAATCCATTGGGGCCCGATTTTCTCGGATAAAAGCGTCCCGCGGGCTGAAATCAATGCCTTCCTGGATCGCAACATGCCTGATTTCCCCGCGGCTGTCTTGCCGATCCCGTCCAAAGAAGCCCTCTTTCAGGCATTTAAGCGAGGACGGAACTCAGCGCCAGGACCAGATCGTCTCACCTACCAAGCTTGGCTGGCGGTCCCTGAGACCATCGATTGCCTCTACCCCATCTTCCTTCGCCTCTTTAGCTCCCTGCCTGCTCCTCCCTCGCTCAACCACTCAATTTTTGTTTTCCCGCCGAAGGGAGACAAGATCGGCGATGCCATCGAATGCCTGCGTGATGCATCGGAAGTTCGGCCCCTGTCCCTCAAAAACTGTGACGCCAAGGCGATGGCGTCTGCAATTAACTTCCCGCTAACAAAGTTAGCGCAGGAACGTGTACACTCCACCCAGCAGGGGTTCATTAGAGGGCGCAACTTCTGCCAGAATATTGCGAAGCTCGACGCACGCGCACGAGCAGCAGGGCTCCATGAGCTTGCATCTTGTCGGATGCCTCTCTTTGTGGCGTTCGACATCAAAGCAGCCTTCCCCAGCATGAATCGCACGTGGCTCTTCGCGGTTCTGGAGAGAGTCGGTCTCCCCCCAGGATACCTCGCGGCCATTCAGGGCATGTACAACAATGCGCTCGCATTCACCCGCATCCGTGACGAGCTTGTCTCACTACTTCTGATCAATTCAGGGGTCATGCAAGGCTGCCCGCTCAGTGGCTCACTCTGGGCCTTTGGGATGGACCCAATCATTCGCTCTCTGGAGCTGGCGCTCCCGCCTGACCCATGTGATGGCTCTCTCGGTGGATGCGCTGACGATCTCGGCGCGGTTCTGTCCAAGTTCGTGTACCTCACTCGCCTCTTCCCCTCCTTTGCCTCGGCCTCCCGCCTCGCCTCGCTTCACCTCAACCCCCTCCAGTGTGTGATTGTGCCCTTGTGGGCTGAATGCACGCCAGCGGTCACAGCTGACCTTCGTGCGTGCTTGCGCTACGTTCTTCCACAGTGGCAATCCTTCACAATAGCAGGTTCGGCCAAATATCTTGGTATTTACATCGGCCCCGAGTGCACGAACGCCCAACAGTGGGCGGCCTGCTCGCAGAAATGGTGGGAGAGAATCCTGAAGACCTCCGCCTCTGACTCCCCTCCTGACGCCTCCCTTCGTCTGTACCAAGTCGCGATTCTCCCCACCTTAGGCTACGTTGCCCAATTTTACCCGCCACCTGTCGCGCTCCTGGCTAAGGAGCCGCGATGCATCCATAAGCTCCTCAAGCTGCCTCCGAGCTCGCTCACGGGACCAGATTTGTGGTCTCTCCGCGCATGGGCACCTGGAGCGGCGCCTCAGTCGATCGCAGCGTACGCGGCCGCGGTGAGCTGGCGTACGGCCCGCAGCACCATCCCATCATATCACACCTGGAGGACGGAGCTCGAGGAGGCCTCCTGGCAGGGAAACACACTCACCCGCCACGTCCGAGACCTCTGGAGCCCGCCGTTCTGGCGCGACCAGCGCGCTGTAGTTCAATTCCTGCACGAGCGCGTGCACTCAATCGCGCTCCCGAAGGTCCCCTCCGCCCCTCAACGTGTTGCCGCTGCCGAGGCTGAGCAAGCAGCCGCAATTGCTGAGACGCTGCAAAAGCGCCCGAAGCTGCAGGGGGTGTACACTCGTTCCCTCACCCGTGAATTGTACCCCGATCGCCTGCACCTGACGCTGCAGAAGCGCGTGCAGGCCTGGTATCCTGATTCATCTTTCCCCCCCCTGGCCCCTCGCTGGCCTGCTTTAAAAGCCATCCTGGCCAAAAGCCGCCCTGCCCTTTTCTGGTCCGTCCTCAAAACCTTGGCGGGCGGGTGGATCACGACCCACCGCATGCATATCCTGGGCCAGCGAGGATGTGTTCTAGGGTGCGAGGGGATGCCTGATTCGATTTCGCACTACCTCTCCTGTCCTCGTCTCCTTCACCTCGTCGCCTTACCTCGCTCCTTCCTTCCTGACTCTGTCATCGTGCGTCTTGGTCTCGGTGAGGAGGCCGAATACACGGGCGAGACCTCTCGGGAGCGCGCAGTCTTTCTTCTAGCGCTCGCGTTCAAAGTTTACCACACGCTCAGGGTGCGACCGAATGGATCGCCCTCGCCTTCACTTTACAAAGAGCACCTTGAGGTGCTGGCTGCAGCGAGACGCTCGCTCTCTGCCTGAGAAGCTGACACGTGGCGCGCCAAGCTACGTGCGATCCTCCTCCTCCTCCTGCTCCTGCTCCTTCTTCTTCTCATCCTCCTTCTTCTCCTTGTTGGGACTGGTCCGGAGTGTTGGGTTTCCCGCGTTATCGCCAGGGACTGTTGTTAGTCCATGTGCTGCTGCTGCTGCTGCTGCTGCTGCGGCTGCTGACTCTTCAAATCAAACATCAGGGTTCAATGCTTTTCGTTGTTTTGGAAAATCGGGATGTTGGAAATGTCAAGGGTTTTGCTGTGCATGAAAAGTGAGCGTTTCGCCCGAGACATCCTTCGAACCAATGATATGTTGGAAAAGCTCGTGTATTACCTCTCATATAAAAATGGCGCTTTCGCTCTGGACATCCTTAGAAAGTCGGGCGGGGCGCGGCAGACCGACAAAAATAAGCACGGCAGAAAATTATCATGTCGCTGGGGACATCTTCAAACAATGAGATGTTCGCAACAACGTCTCGACATCGTTATCGAAGTGTTTCCAGGTGAAGAAATGAGAGCCCCAAAAGGAACCCAAGATGGCTCCAACAGCGCCCTGGAGACTGCCGAAAATGACGATTTCGCAGGGGCATCTTCAAACATGAACAAATGCAACACCATCGTTTTGAAAGCTGCTGTTCTAACATCGCCTTGGAATCGCTCCTGAAAAGGTTTCCTGATGGTCTAAGCCAGCCTTCTAAACATAACGATTTCGCTAGGGGCATCCTCAACACAAATAATGTGTCTAACATCGCACTGTAATGATTTTGGAGGGCATCAAGACGGCCCCAAAGGGCCCCGAGCCCCAATATGACCCCCAGGATCGCCCTCGAGACGACCCCAAAATGTGATTTCGCTTAAGATATCCTCACAACATTGCTATGCTCGTAACATCGATGTTATCAAACATACGCGTTTCGCCTTAGACGTTCCCCAAGCATGGGAAGTCACGAATTTGACATCTGTTCAAAAACTGGTGCATCGCCTGAGACATCCTCACAACCATGATTTGTTGGAGAGGCGGTTTTACTACCTCTCATGTTAAACATGGCGCTCTCGCTGCAGACATCCTTAGAACATCGGGCGGAGCACGGCGGACGACACAAAAGCACGGCAGAAAATGAGTATGTCTGCCGTGTTCCTTCTTTTTGGGGGTCTATTTGCCGTGCTCCTTAGCGCTTGGGGTATATTCTGCCGTGCTCCTGGTTTTCTTCTGCCGTACTCCTTCGCTCTTCGGGCCTGTTCTGCCGTGTTCCTGGTCTTTTTCTGCCGTCTTCCTTAGCTCTTGGGGTCTACTCTGCCGTGCTCCTGGTCTTTCTTCTGCAATTGTCCTTCGCTCTTGGGGCCAATTCTGCCGTGCTCCTTAGCTCTTAGGGTTTATTATGCCGTGCTCCTGGTCTTTTTCTGCCTTGCTCCTTCGCTCTTGGGGCATTTTCAGCTTTGCTTCTTAACACTCGGGGTCTATTCTGCCGTGCTCCTGTTTTTTTTCTGCCGTGATCCTTCGCTCATGGGGCCTATTCTGCCGTGCTCCTGGTTTTTTGTATGCCGTGCTCCTTCGCACTTCGGGCCTATTCTGCCGTGCTCCTGGTCTTTTTTTCTGCCGTGCTCCTGAGCTCTGGGGGTCTAGTCTGCCGTGCTCCTGGTCTTTTTCTGTCGTGCTCCTTCGCTCTTGGGGTCCATTCTGCCGTGCTCCTTCACATTTGGGGCATATTCAGCCCTGCTCCTTAGCTCCTGGGGTCTATTCTGCCGTGCTCCTGGTCTTTTTCTGCCGTGCTCCTTCGCTCTTGGGGCCCATTCTGCCGTGCTCCTGGTATTTTTCTGCTTGCTCCTTAGCTCTTGGGGTCTATTCTGCCGTGCTCCTGGTCTTTTTCAGCCGTGCTCCTTCGCTTTTGGGGTCTATTCTGCCGCACTCCCTTGCTCTTGGGGTCTATTCTGCCGTGTTCCTAGTCTTGTTCTGCCGTGCTCCTTCGCTCTTGGGGCCTATTCTGCTGTGCTCCTGATCTTTTCCTGCCGTTCGCGCAGAGAAGCTCCGCCAAAACGACCACCGCGACGATCCGCACGGCAGAATAGAGGAGCACGGCAGAACACACAGCGCACACATATGCACGGCAGAACACAGAAGCATGGCAGAACAGGAGCATGGCAGAACACACAGGAGCACAGCAAACACACACACACACACACACACACACACACACACGCACGCACGCACGCACGCACGCACGCACGCACGCACGCACGCACGCACGCACGCACGCACCCGCACGCACACACACGCACACACACACACACACACACACACACACACACACACACACACACACACACACACACACACACACACACACACACACGCACACACGCACACACACACACACGCACGCACGCACGCACGCACGCACGCACGCACGCACACACGCACGCACGCACGCACGACGCACGCACACACGCACGCAACGCGAGCACGCACGGCCGACAACACCTTGAGCCACGCATCCTGCGCGGCGTAACAGCAACAGGTAGAGCCCACATGCTTTGGTGGACCAGAGCGACCTTCCCGTTCTTGTCCCGGTCAGGTTTCCCCCCGCGGCGCTGTCGAGGCGATCGCGCCGGGCTGCGGCCCGTTGGTTCTGCCAAGGGCCCCGATGGGAAGATCGAGCTTCCTTGGCGCCCGCGTGCCACTGAAGGCGCGCCTGCCGGCCCCCGACGTGGGCGACATTCCTTTGTCCCCTGTGGAGTAGGAGGAGGAGGAAGGAGGAGGAGGTATGCAGTAGTACGGGAGGAGGAGGATGAGGAGGAGGGGGAGAAGTAGGGGGAGAGAGGAGGAGGAGAGGAGGAGGAGGAGGAGGAGGAGGGAAGGTTTTGGCCTAAGCGCGCGCGCGAGGGCACATCCGAGATTCGTACCCTTCTTCCCTCACAGGTCTAACCTCAGGCGAGCACATTGCCGCGCAGATTTCTGCGCTTCCCTTCCTTTGTTGCTACGAGCGCGACAGGCCTTTCCGAGGAGACCTGGCACCGTGCGGCCAGGCGCAGACGCTCGTGGGTCAGGACTCTTGTCAGACTCGGCGAGGCAGCAGAGCTACTGGGAGCGCATCATTCGTCGCAGAGAGGTTTGGTGGATTCCATGGGCTCGCGAGATGGGTCCCGAGGAGCCGCGGCACGAGCTGCAGGAACATCGGGCGCACCCCGCTATACTTTATGGCGTCCTAGTGAACATGCAGCGGCGCCGTGGCGAACGTCGCAGCAACCACCTTGTCGAGGCAAAGGCAGTAAAAGCAAGAGCAAATCGCAGCCGTGGTCTGATGATTGGGAACGGGACTCATGGGAAGCTGAACGCCAATTACCGTCAGTACCAGAACCCAAGTGGAAATGTGGACTCTGCGGCTGCGGAAAGAGCGCGTTTAGTATGGAAATATGCAAGCACTGTCACCAAACGCGTACCGAGGCAGCCACTAATATCAAGCAGCTGGCACTTTGCGATGGCCCTTTTCCTCCTCCTGTTAGTATTCTCAGGCAGAGGTCAGCCACGCCAGCAGCGCATGGAGACCCCGCTGCTGCAGCAGGACGAGAGCAGAATCGAGGCCGAGGTGCCCGTGTTCGACAAGTCAGTTTCGAAGGCGATCGACGTGTGCCTACTGTCAGTGCCCTGGAGCTGCAGCAGCTCATCGGTTTCTTGGAGAAAGCAGGAGATGTGGAAGGAGCTGCTAAGTATCGAGCGCAACTCCAGTGTATGCAATCTGAGCAGGTGGCACCTCCAGCACAAGAGCGAGCATCAAAGGTTCATGCACGTATTCAACGGTTGGAAGCCACACTCACTGAAGAGCTTGACAAGCTGGAGCGGCTGGAGAGACAAGCTGAGCAGCAGAGAAATGTCGTTCGAGAAGTTCAGTCGGCTCTCAATGATTCGGATGAGGAGTATCGCAAGCTGGTCGCGGAGATCGCCCGTGCTGCTGGTGGCTTTCACGTGGAGAGGGAAGCAGCAGCCCCAGTCAAGATTTCAATTGACAAAGTGGTCGACGGCACGGCAGCAGCGACGGACTTGTTCGACATTGGCAGCCTGTTCAAGGACGTCAGTGACTATGAGCTCACTCCTGAGGACTCTGCGCAGCTCGAACGTCGCAAAGTGGCGCTCAACGCTCAAGTTCAAGGCATCACCAAAGAGTTGTTCCAGAAAGAAGGCGTTGGAGGATAACAATCGCATTCGGGCAGAGCATCAGGAGCATCTGGGGCGACTACAGCGGAAGCGGCAGCGGGTCGACGCGCCGGCTGAACAACCTGCGGAGCCTGCTGAGCGCCCGTCGCCTGAGGCCCCGCAGCCAGCTAGCGCGGGCGAAGCTGGAGGCGCTGGCTCAGTGCCAGGTGCCGACAGTTCGCCCGCGCCCGAGGCCGCTGCCGCCCCAGCTGAGTCCAAGGGGCCCTCTGCTTCTTGACCCCTGTCTGTTTCCTCGGGCTCGGTTGCATCCCAGGGAGGAGGCGGCAGCGGTGCTCGAGCTGCCTCTGGCGTGCGTCAGAGAGCAGAGGCAGCGCTCCGCGGAAGCACCGATGGTTTTTGCGACGTCGATGTTTCTGGAGCTTTCCTGCCCCCCAGGAAGCGCTTGATTCCCCCCATGGCCGCCAGCTGCGCCCAGGGGGGAGCTCTCGCAGGTAAGGTTTCACATGCTCATGGGAGCTGGAGGCTCCCAGGAGGTCGACAGTTGGATCTGCTGCCCCCCGCTTTGCTTGTTGCGGCGGGGCGATGGCGGCTTCTATGTTCGATCTCGGTCGACTTGTCCAGATATCTGTCTGAGGTCTCGGGGGCCTGGTTCTTGGGCGAGGGGCCCGCGGGTTCCCGATTCCTTCCCAGTTCTGGTCGGTCCGACTTAGGGTTTGTTTCTGATAGCTTTGTTCCTTCTAGTCCCCGTGGGCTTCCTGGGGCCTGCGTCTTGGGCAAGGGGTCCTCGAGTAGCCGCCAGGGGCCTCGCGTCGAGCCGCTGAATGCCATTATTTCTGAGCCGTCTTCCAAATTAAAACCTGCCCCCACACCGGTTCTCCAGCCCGCCGAAGTTAGGTCCAAGTCGGGTGGAACTCGTCGAGGCACGGTGACGTTCAAGCTCGAAACATGCAACGCTACTTCCTGGAGGTCTATGCTTCGGCATGTGGACAAGGAGGCCGACGCGTCTGTGGCGATGCTGCAGGAGCTCACTCTTGAATCCAAAGACAGGACCGACGGGGAGGCCAACGTAAGAAAGTCAGGCTGGAATGCCTGCCTCCACCCATCTTTCGTCACTGAGTATCACTACGGGTCTAAAGGGAGAAGCTGTGAGAGAGCGGCATGGGAGCAAGCCGTCACGGTGGAGTTCACGGCAGGTCAAGGCATGCCATCGGCAGCAGCACTGGTTGACCCGACCAGAGCGTACGAACATGTTGTGCACTTTCTGCTCGTGATGGCCGCGGTCCGGCATGATTTTCCTTTGGTCAGACTGCGAATACTACTCAGGCAGTATCGTTGCCCACGCCTCTTGCAGAGTGGGCCCATGGCCTCGGCTATTATTGGGGTGGAACAGGGAATTATAGCAGGGTGCTCTTGGGCAACATCTTTGATGAAGTTAATTCTCCTTGTTCCGCGCGACGCTGCTAGGCTGCATTGGCCCAGCGTTTCCATTTTCAACGTTGTCGACGATTTGGCCTTCTTCGGCTCAGCCACGTCTGACAAGCTCGGAGGTCTGGTGGGCTCTGCCACCAGGTACGTGCGCACGCAGTTGGAGAGGCCCCAGCTCATTGTTACGAGGGAGGAAGGGGTTATCGTGTCGTCGGACAACATCGTCGCCGCCAAGATTCGGGAAGAAGCTAGATAAGTGGGATTTTGTTATTGGTAGCTCGTCCAAGAACCTTGGGGTTGACTTCGGTATGAAAAGAACAAGAGGGCCTCCAAGGTCTAACTTTCCAGGCTTCGGAAGCTTCGTCCTCGTGTTCAGCGCTATCGTGGACTTCGAAGTTAGTTCCGAGGTGCTGCTGAAGTCGTTCGTGTCGGAGCTCTGCCTGCTGCTATGCGTGGTACTCCTGTCATTGGTTTGTCGGACAAGAGAGTGGTCGAGCTCAGGGCCCAGATGGGCCAAGCCCTCTTTGGGGCCCCGAAGGGCAGGTCTCGCACCCTCGAGTTCCTCCTGGGCCCTGAGCCATTGGCGGACCCCGGGTACTTGGCGAACTCTGGTCCGATCATGTTTTGGATGTTGGCATTGCAGCAGTCTTGGGTTCCTGAAAGGATCATACGATCCTGTTTCGAGGCGTTCATGAGGCTCGAGAACGTGTCTTGACAGTACGTGCAGGGTCCTGCTGGTGCGGTCATCTGTACTTTGGAGTGTTTGCGGTGGGGTATCGTCTCCTGGGACTCCTGGGCCACTGACGACGGCATCCCGATCAATCCCCGCATTTACGGCAAAAGAAGCTTCAGGTCCCTGGTTAACTCCAGCACCCAGAGGTCCCTGGTACAAGGCCTAGGTGGGCCAGTCGAGAAGATCGATGGTCTAACCGCAGGTCCCTGCCTCACGCCGCTTGTTGAGCATTTGAAGGAGCTGCGCACGCTGGGGAAAGGATCTTCAGCAGGCAGACTGGCAACGGCTGTGGCAGGTGGTTCCCCGACGCAGCAGACGCTTTTCACGGATCGCAGAGTTGTGTCGCAGGCTTGCCTATGGTGTCTGCAGAGTCCAGGCGCCAGGAAACACCGCCTGTACCTGTGCGATGCACACCGCCTGTTCAGACGAGATCTCGATTTAGATGATGTTATCCAGGCTGGCTGCGAGGGAGGGGATGACGACCTCGCAACAACAAGATGCCTCATCCCCAGCCCCGAGTGGGAATGGCCTAAGCCCTACCTCACAGCCCAACCTAAATGGAGTGTGTACCCCAGATGGCGTCCTCGACTCGGGCTTCGTCTGCTTAGATGGCTCGGCCGTCGACCCAGAGTTGCTCAGCTTCACGAGGGCAGGATACGGTGTGGTCGCAGCCGACCTGGGGGGCAACACCGAGGGCTCACTCTACGGCCCCTTGCCGCACCCGCTGCAGATGGCGGGCTGTGGAGAGGTCTACGCGCTGCTCGTGGCCCTTCGCTTTCTTGGGCCGACTGTCGCCACCATCGCCACTGATTGCAAAATGGTTCTTGATATCTGGTCCAAGGGCCCGCTCCAGGATCTATCTGACGTGCGTTTCAGTGGGCTTTAGTGTGACATTTTCAGGATTGCTACTGATATTGGTTTTGGAACTCTATCCATGGTGAAGGTGAAGTCACATTTAAGTAGAGCGGCTGCCCTATCCAGAGACACACCGTGCTGGGCCTGGGCTGGCAACCGCGAGGCAGATCGTCCTGCGCGACTCGGTGCCGAAGCCCAGGCCTCCCTCCCGCATGTCAGACAGCGCTACGAGGTTGTCCCGGCTAGGGTCCTCCAGACAGCTCGTTTCGTTTCGAGTATCATGGACAGTTTGGCAAGCCAAGGTTCCCCTGATGTGACTAAGATAAAACGCGCAGTTCGTCGGGCGGTTTCGCGTCGGGACGCGTTCGGCGGTACCGCGAGGAGCAGGTTCGCGCTACGGGGCCCGACGGAACGCGTGTTCGCCGGCGGCGGGGGGCGATTCGGGCGGTTTTCGGCGGTCGCGGATCCGGCGCGGCGGCGGGGGACGGACGTGGTTTCGGCTGTGTCGGCTCGCGCTCGTTCGGCGCGGGGACGCGTCGGGTCGTCGACGCCGCGGCGGCGTCGTCGGCGGCTGCGGCGTCGGCGCGCGCAGTTCGATCCAAATCAGCGGTTTTGCAACTCGTCCCTGAGCCCCGAGGCCATGTACTGATGAATGTAGGCAAGTCGTATGCATGCACTCGGTGTGGGGACAGGGGCAAGTCTAGGGTTTCGATTTGCATAATCCCTTGCCGTGGCCTACCCCGCCCCGCCCGTGCCTCCCACCCCTCCCATAGAGTTTGGGTTGGGGGAGGTCGGGTGGCCTATTGTTCCAAATGTGGAGCCTTCGGATCCGAGCGTTCCAGATTTCTTCGGGAGGAGTGCCACGGTGGGCCCAGGAATCGGGACGCTGCAAACTCTTTGAGGCTCTTGGACCCGTCGAATGGAGCCCATTTCGGCAGGAGCTTTCCCGTCTCCCACCTCCTGGCTGTGCCGCCGCCGCTGTCTAATCCATCGCAGCCGCCGTGAGCACTGCAGGAGGAAATTCGTTTTCTTTAGCTAATTCTCTTTAACGGGCCTGTTGCTGCATCATCCTCTGTATAGGCGGTAACTTGTTCTCTTCGCAGAAGGTCGCAGAAGGAGGAGGAGGAGGAGGAGGAGGAGGAGGGGTAGGAGGAGGAGGAAGGGACCCCAAGGAGAAGAGAGAGAGGAGATGATTAGGAAGGAGGAGGAGGAGGAGGAGGAGGAGGAGAGGGAGGATGGGGAGGACTAGGACGATTCGTTCTCTGTGCTGCTTAGCCTGGAGAGCTGGTGTGGAGACGCGCCATGCCTGTCGACCGCCATCCCTGGGCCCCGCGGGCGGTGATCATCACAGCGCGGGGCCTGGCGGGCAGAGAGAGCAGAGCGTGCGGGTGCTCCCTGGGGATCCTGCCTCGCTCTCGGGCGGGGATCGCTCGAAGCAGAACATGTGGGTTGAGCATTTTGGCACTGTTCTTTGGGGTAGTTCTTTGGCTGAAGTTGTGTATCGGGGCGCAGCCGATCCGATTTGGATCTCGGCTCCGCGCCGATAGCGGCCCGACCCCCAGAGTCTCCACCCACTGCCAGGGACCGGCTTGTCATTCCGAGTCGTTTCTTGACGGTCTTGGGTCCCGGTGAGGGCCCCCATAAGCGGAAAATTGCCAAACTGATCGGTCGTGTTTTTCACGACGCGAAGGGGTCTGGACTCCGTGCCGATAACGGCCCGATCTGAGGCGCATCGCGAGTCAATCCGACCTTCCGACGTCGCAACATCCACCGTCGGGAAAAAATGGAGCACCGCCAAAAATCACGACCGGAGTCCTGGACTTATGCTGTTCCAGCCTACTGTAGCCTTGATCACCAGAAAGAACTTCGAGCGCCAAGGAAGTACTTACTGAAGCTGGATGGTTTTTACGTGTCGGGCCCTGGGAGGCGATGCTCGATCGACGCTGTCTCGACACTTCTCTGGGTGCCCGAAAGTATTTCTGGGACGTGGCCCTTCAGTACGATGGGAGCAACAGAATACAGTCGAGGCCTTGAAGAAGGAACCCTTTTCGTTGGGGAGGGGCTCCGCGTTCCTGAATTGTTTCACAGTTTGCCCCAGGTTTTCCTTATGTTTTCGATCGGAAATCGAAGTTCAACTTGTGGAAAAAAAGGGGCCTCGTTCCTGATTCAGGGTTCCTTGGGTCAACGCCCCGACTGTAGTACGAGACCCCGGACCCCACCTCTCTGCACCACCGCCCGAGCCAGCTCCATCTGTGAGGGCCCCGGGGCCGGAAAAACGAGGCCACCGCGCCCGGCTCAAAAAAACACGGAGGCGCGCCAGGATCTCAGGGGCGGCAGCCCGATCCGACGCGCGTCCCAGATCGATCCTCCTCCTCCTCCTCCTCCTCCTCCTCCTCCTCCTCCCCCTCCTCCTCCTCCTCCTCCTCCTCCTCCTCCTCCTCCTCCTCCTGTTCCCCTCCTCCTCCTCCTCCTTCTCCTTTCCCCTCCTCCTCCCCTCCCCCTCCTCCTCCTCTCCTCCTCCTCCTCCTCCTCCTCCTCCTCCTCCCCTTCCCCTCCTCCTCCTCCTCCTCCTCCTCCTCCTCCTCCTCCTCCCCCGCCTCCTCCTCCCGACGCAGCCCCGAGCCAGCGCCGAGGATCTTGGGGCCAGAGGCTGCGCGGGAGCTGGCGAAGGCGCTGGAGTCGAGCGCGACCGTGAGGCTTCCCCGGCCCACGTTGATCTCGATCGATCGATATACGGCTCGACATCTCCTGAGGTCGACATCGATTTCGCTTCGTGGAGTAGTCACGACGGGAGGTTTTTTGTTTGTTCTTCGTTTTTTCGGCTTCCGGGGGCCGTCGCCTGGCCTCGGGACCGCCGAAAACGCTTCGGGATGAAAAACAACCCTGGGGAAGGGGTGAGGACCTCCAGGGGGCCCGCGCAGGAAAACATCTGGGCGCTGCGTTTCCGGAGCACCCCCTATCCATGGAAAGCCGAGGGTCGACCCTGCGACCCAGGGTTGCGCTGTGTGCCGCGCGGGGCAACTCGCCCCGTCGCGGGCCCCAGGCTCACCACACAGCGATCCCGCTCCAGAAGTGCCGCAGAGCACTGGGTGACGTTGAGCTCCGGGGTCGCGCTTCTCCGCGAGGTCGTACTTTGGTCGCAGCCTCGGAGCTCAGGGCTGGAGGACGGCACCGCGCATCGCCGAGGCATGGGCGACGTGGCTCGAGCGGGAGCCCCGTCTTCTCCACCCCGGATTCGCCTGCGCACTGCCGATGCATCGGCGAAGCATCGTCGATGTGGCCCCAGACGTGCGAAGCCTTGCTTTTTTCAGTACGGGGCCCCTGGAAGTCCCGACCCATTCCCCGGGACCAGTTTTTCGTCCTGATCCGTTTCTGGGCGGCCCCGAGGCATGGTGAGAGCCCTTCGAGGCCCAAAACGGCCAACACACTCCCGTCCGGATTGTTTTCACGACGCGAGCATGTCTGGGGCCCCAGTCTGCACGCCTGAGGAGGAGGAGGAGGGGGAGGAGGAGGAGGAGGAGGCGGAGGAGGAGGAGGGCGAGGAGGAGGAGGATGAGGAGGAGGAGGCGGAGAGGCGGGTATGAGGAGGGATGAGGAGGAGAGGAGGAGGATGAGTGAGGAGAGAAGGGCAGGGCGGAGGAGGAGGAGGAGGAGGAGGAGCAGAAAGGGCAGGGGAAGGAGGAGGAGGGGGAGGCAGATGAGGAGGAGGGGAAAGGCGGGAGGGGGAGGGGAGAGGGGGAAGGGGCTCGAGCCCCAGGGCCAGTGTATTGCCCCTCACCGAAGTTGTCGCGACTGAAGCATCTGGCGGTGCGTTTCGAGAGGGGTGCGGCGTGGGTCCTCTCCGGCCTCGTCCACTCTCTGGCCTCGCGCCGCTTGGGGCGGCGCTCCTCCTCCTCCTCATCCTCCTCCTCCTCCTCCTGCTCCTCCTCCTTCTCCTCCTCCTCCTCCTCCTTCTCCGCCTTCTCCTCCCCCGCCTCCTCAACCTCCTCGTCCTCCGCCTCCGCCTCCTCCTCCTTCTAACCCCTCCGCTTGTGGCGAGCCTCTCTGCCCTGGCCCCCCTCGGGGGGCCTCCGCAGGCTGCTCGAGATGGAGGGCAGCGGCATCCAGGACGACGGGGCCGCGGCGCTCGCGACGGTGCTCGGGGCGAAGAGCGTGCTCAAGGCTCGAGCAGGGGGCCGACAATGTGATCGACTTACGTACCCCAACGCGGATTTTCTCGTCGAGTCCACGAGTGAAGCGTGGAAGGTTCGTCTCGCGAGCTGGCTACGAGCGTTTTCTGCACGGGCTTCGGCGAGAAAACCAACTATGGGGTACACCAATTCTGCAGTCGATCTCCTACTCGAAAGGTGCTGGACCTGGCGGAGAACGGCATCGGCGACAGGGGGGCCTGCAGGCTGGCGGAGGGCCTCGAGAAGAGCGCGTGCCTGGAGCGGCTCGGCCTCGCCGCCAACCAGGTCCAGAGCAGCGGGGGGGTGAGGCTCGCGGAGGCCGTCCGGCAGAGCCGGAGCATCCGTCAGATTTCGCTCGCGGGCAACCAGGTGGGCGACACAGAAGAACGGTTTCGTCGTCAGCGGCACTGGCGCGTAAGCTCCCCACGCAGAAGGTCGCGCGCAGGCGCCCTCTTCTCCGCGCGGTGTGCCACGCTGGCGGCCCGCGTGAGCCGCGGCGTAAGCTCGCCATGTCGTCTCGCGTAAGGCCCAGCCCCCCGACGTCATGTTTTTGTCATACAGTCGACCCCCAGCAGTCTCGACCCATTCCACTGGATCGTTTTTGTTCCCCATCCCGAGTACGATTTTGTTATACGTTTCTGTGGCCTGGCGGGGGCCTTCAGAAGCTGAAATTAGTTGAAAACCTCTTGTCATGTTTTTGTCATTGCCCGAGGGTGTCTGGGGGGCATTTCTTTCCGTCACTCAGGTGTGCGGGCAAGATTTTAATCCATAAGAGTGAGGGGGCTGACCGGTCATTCACTGTCACTGGGTGCGTGGCTGAAGTGGGAATCCTCGATGCGGAGTTTTGGTGTTGCTGTTGGTGTTTGTGTTGGTGTTGTTGTTGATGTTATTGGTGCTGGTGTTGATGTTGTTGTTGTTGTTGTTGTTGTTGTTGTTGTTGGTGTTGTTGTTGTTGTTGTTGTTGTTGTTGTTGGTGTTGTTGTTGTTGAACATTATTTATTCTAAAGAATAATTATTGTTGGGACCCCTGGTGCGCGCCCCCCTCGCCGCGCCTAGGCCGCAGCCACATTTTCATCATTTTCGTGAGGAAGTCTCAGGCAAAACGTGGGTGTCCGGATCCGGTTTTCTTTGTTGACGCCCGCTTTCCCTTGCAAAAAACACTATAAAATGAAATTTCTTGTTCTAACATAACCAAACTTCAAGAATCCTTTGAACAAATGACACGAAGTGCACACTCGCGCGCGCAAGATGAAATCCTTCCAAAACCTTAGTTTTCGTAGCGATTTTAACATAAAAACATGAAAAACCCAATGGTTTTCCCAAACAAAAGTTTCAAAAATTCATCTTGCGCGCTCTTGCGGATTTCTGAGGAAACCCAATATTTTTTTCAACATTTCTGTCAAACGGGCTCTTGCGAGCAACTTTTTCACGTGCTTCGAACTTCTGCAACAACGGTTGCGCGCATGCCAGGGCCATCATCCCTGTCAACTAATACCATATTGGACACATTCGTTTTTTCTTCGCGCGCGCACGCCGTCGTCGTCGGCCGCGGGGCCCTGAATAGTAGCCACGGTCGTCCGCATGCCACGAAGTGAAGTGTCCGAACGTCCTAGGGCGGGAAGCTGGGTGTGGGTGGTGGCGAAGAGTCGTATGGAAATTTGGTAGAGCTTGAACCGGCCCCCCCACAAAGTGGGGGTATTGCCCGCCTCCTATGAAAACCCTGGCACTGGTGAGAACGGAGTGTCCCCAGTCTTAAATGATTGTTGTTGTTGTTGTTATTGTTGTTGTTGTTGTTGTTGTGGTTGCCGTTGCTGTTGATGTCGCTGCTGCCGTTGCCGTTGCTGGTGTTGTCGCTGTTGTTGTCGCTGTTGTTGCTGCTGTTGATGTTGCTGTTGCTGTTGCTGCTGCTGCTGTTGCTGATGCTGATGCTGTTGCTGCTGCTGCTGCTGCTGTTATTGTTCTTGTTGTTGTTGCTGCTGCTGCTGCTGCTGCTGTTGTTGTTGTTGTTGTTGTTATTGTTGTTGTTGATTGTTAATTACGAAACAATTATTATTGTTGGACCCCTTCTAGGCGCCCTGGCGCTCTCGCCGAGGCGCGGCTACATGTTCATTGAACATGATGTTCACGTTCGAGCGGTTTGGGGGACCGCCAAAACGGGCCCCCCAACGACAACAACGCTCCCGCTCGAGACTTCCTCCGTTTTTACTCAGGGCTGGTGTTCTTGCTCGCCGCCGAAAGCCGCCGTCCTAACAGAACCAGCGCTTCCGCTCGAGACTTGCTCCCGTTTTACCTTGGACTGGCGCGCTAGTCTTTCTCTCATCGGCGCCGCCCCCAGCAAGAACAACGCTCCCGCTCGAGACTTCCTCCCGTTTTTGCTCAAGGCGGTGCTCCTCGCCGCCGCCGAAAACCGCCGACCCGACAAAACCAGCGCTCCCGCCCGAGATTTCCTTCCGTTTTACACTGGATTGGCGCCCTACTCTCTTGGGATTGGCGTCGCTCCCAGCAAGAACAACGCTCCCGCTCGAGGCTGCCTTCCTTTTTCCTGAAGACGGTGCTGTTCCTCGCCGCCGACAGCCCCCGTCCCGACAAAACCACGGCTCCCGCTCGATGCTTCATCCCTTCTTACTCAAGGCGGTGTTCCTCCTCGCCGCCGAAAACCTCAGCCCCGACAAAACCAGCGATCCCGCCTGAGACTTCTTTCCGTTTTACGCTGGACTGGCGCCCTACTCTCTTGGGAAGTGGCGCCGCTCCCAGTAAGAACAACGCTTTCGCTCGAGATTTCCTCTCTGTTTCCTCGGGACGGTGCTGTTCCTCGCCGCCGACAGCCCCCGTCCCGACAAAACCACGGCTCCCTCTCGATGCTTCCTCCTTATTTGCTCAAGGCGGTGTTCTTCCTCGCCGCCGAAAGCCGCCGTCCCAACAAAACCAGCGCTTCCGCCAGAGACTTCCTTCCGTTTTACGCTGGACTAGCGCCCTACTCTTTTCAGCATTGGCGCCGCTCCCAGCAACAACAGCAGCCCTGCTCGAGGGTTCCTCCCTTTCTATTCAGGGCCAGGTCCTTGCCTCACCGACGACAGCCCCCATCCCCACCAAGGCAATCGTGTCGCTCGATACTTCCTTGCGCTTTACCCTTCGCTGGGGTTCCACTGGCGGTCTCGCATCGGCGCAGCAAGGCGCGGGCATGTGTTTTCGAGGCGGGAGATGCTGAAATTCCTCGGAGGAGGTGTTTGCAAGACCTCATTGGGCGGGAGATCTGGGAATGGGAATAACGGACCCCGCTGTAGAACAAGAGTCCCCCATGATGTGGACGGTTATCATGATGGTCGCATGCTTCGTGTGGAGACACCGCGCGTGAGGGTAAAATAAGTGTTGTTGTTGCTGTTGTTGTTGGATGTTAATTACGAAACAATTATTGTTGGACCCCTTCTAGGCGCCTTGGCGCTCTCGCCGATGCGTCGGCTACGTTTTCATTGGAAATGAGGTTCACGCTCGAGCGGTTTGGCGGGGCGCCCAAACGGGCCCTCCAACAACACCAACAACAACACCAACAACAACAACATCACCACCAACACCAACAACAACAACACCACAACCACCACCACCACCAACAACAACAACACCAACAACCACAACAACAACAACAACGACGCTCCCGCAGCGGGAGCGGTTTGGGGGGGCGCCCAAACGGGCCCTCCAACAACAACAACAACAACAACAACAACAACAACAACAACAACACCACCACCACCACCACCATCACCACCACCAACCAACAACAACAACAACAACAACAACGACGCTTCCGCTCGAGACTTCCTTTCTTTTTGCTCAGGGCCGGCGCTCTTGCTCGCCGCCGAAAGCCGCCGTCCCAACGAAAACAGCTATACCGCTCGAGATTTCCTTTCATTTTACCTTGGACTGGCGCGCTACTCTTTCTCTCATCGGCGCCGCCCCCAGCAAGAACAACGCTCCCGCTCGAGACTTCCTCCCGTTTTTGCTCAAGGCGGTGCTCCTCGCCGCCGCCGAAAACCGCCGACCCGACAAAACCAGCGCTCCCGCCCCAGACTTCCTCCCGTTTTACACTGGACTGGCGCCCTACTCTTTTTGGAATTGGCGCCGCTCCCAGCAAGAACAACGCTCCCGCTCGAGGTTGCCTCCCTTTTTCCTCAGGACGGTGCTGTTCCTCGCCGCCGACAGCCCCCGTCCCGACAAAACCACGGCTCCCGCTCGAGACGTCCTCCCTTCTTACTCAAGGCGGTATTCCTCCTCGCCGCCGACAACCGATGTCCCAACAAAACCAGCGTTCCCGCTCTAGACTTCGTTTTGTTTTACGCTGGACCAGCGCCCTACTCTCTTCAGCATTGGCGCCGCTCCCAGCAACAACAGCGGCCCTGCTCGAGGCTTCCCCCCTTATTTATTCAGGGCCAGCTCCTTGCCTCGCCGCCGACAGCCCCCATGCCCACCAAGGCAATCGTGTCGCTCGATACTTCCTTGTGCTTTACCCTTCGCTGGGGTTCCACTGGCGGTCTCGCATCGGCGCAGCAAGGCGCGGGCATGTGTTTTCGAGGCGGAAGATGCTGAAATTCCTCGGAGGAGGTGTTTGCAAGACCTCATTGGACGGGAGATCTGGGAATGGGAATTTCGGACCCTGCTATAGAACAGGAGCCCCCCATGATGTGGACGGTTATCATGATGGTCGCATGCTTCGTGTGGAGACACCGCGCGTGAGGGTAAAATGATTGTTGTTGATTGTTGTTGTTGGTGGTGCTGTTGTTGTTGTGGTTGTTGTTGTGTTGTTGTTTGTTGTTGTTGCTGTTGTGGCTGTTGTTGTTGTCGGTTGTTTGTTTGTGTGTTTGTCTGATTGTGTGTTGTTGCTGTTGTTGTTGCTGTTGCTGTTGCTGTTGCTATTGGTGGTGGCGCTGTTGCTGTTGCAGCTGTTGTTGTTGTTGTTGTTGTTGTTGTTGTTGTTGTTGTTGTTGTTGTTGTTGTTGTTGTTGAGTTATCATTTCTGAAGAATAATTATGGTTGATCCCCCCTCACCGGTGCATGCTGTTTTTTCCTCAATCAAAGTATGCCCCTCGACGCTCGCACCCTGTTTTTGGACAGGGAAAGTCTTCCTGCTCAAAGTGGGCCCCTGGCCCCCCGGATTACAACAACAACGGCTCCCGTTTGAGATTTCTTCCGAATTTACTCGGGACCCCCGCTCCTGAGACTTCCTCACAATTTAATCAGGATCGGTGCTCCCGCTTGTGACTTCCTCGCAATTTAGTCAGGACCCCCGCTCCCATCTGAGACTCCCTCACAATTTACTCAGGAACGGCGCTCCCGCTTGAGACTTCCTCGCAATTGAATCAAGATTTCCTTGCAATTTAATCGAAACCCCCGCTCCCGCCAGAGAGCCCTTCACATTCGATTCAGGAATTGCGCTCTCGCTTGTGATTCCCATGCAATGTATTCAGAAATCGCGCTTTCGACGATCAGGAAACACGCTGCGCCAAGGACGCCGCTACAATTTACTTAGTAATCGCGCTTTCGCCATACTTAGGCATCCCGGTTGAATGTCCCACCCGCCCGCCGCCCGTCAGGGGATTGCCCGCCCGTCGTGGGCTCCCGCCCGAGAGTTCCTTCAGGAACGGCGCTTTCGCTTAGGACTTCCTCGACCGTTCACGATATTACCTTCCTGCTCCTCCTCCCTCTCCCTCCTCCCTCCTCTCCTCCCTTCGCTCTCCTTCCTCTCTCCCCTCATCCTTATGCATATCTTTCCTATCCCCTCTCCCTCCTCTCCCTCCTCCATTCTCCCTCCCCTCTCCTGCCTCCTCCCTCCCTCTTTCTTTATTTCTCTCTCTCTCTCTCTCTCTTTCTCTCTCTCTCTCTCTCTATCTCTCTCCCTCTCTCTCTCTCTTGCTCTACCTCTCTTATATGTTTTTGTTGTTTTGTTATCTCTCTCTCTCTTTTTCTCTCTCTCTCTCTCTTTTTCTCTCTCTCTCTCTCTCTCTCTCTTTCTGCATCTAATCAACCGCCCCCCTTTCTCTCCTGGCGTGTTCCCTCTTCCTTCGTCCCTCCCCTTCCCTTCCTCCCACTCTCCCTCGTTCTCCCCCTTTTTTTTGCAGGGCCCACACCAAGTCCAATGGCGGGCACATGCACGCCCACGAAGGATTGTCCGCCCGTTCAGGTTTGCCCGCCTGTCCAAGCCCGCCGCCCCCCTCAAAGAGAAAGAATCCCCCCAAAGGGGGTGTGATCGAAAACAAAAGGGGCGGGTATCGAGGGTGTGGGGAACTCGTTTTGAAATTTACCACCGGATCGCGGATGCCGCTTGCTATTTCCTAACAATTATTGAAGAAACGCGCTCTCGCTTGGGACTTCCTCGCAACTTACCACCGAATCGCGGCTCCGCTTGATACTTCCTCACAATTCTTTACGCTTCGCGTATCCCCACCAGCCCATCTCACAGCAGCAACTCTTGCGAAGCATGCCGACAGTCGTGTTTTTCAGGCGTGTGTCCGCTTGGCCCCGCATATCTCCCCTGTTCCTCCTTCCTCCCGCCTCCTTGTACATCCTCCTTGTGGGGGGAGCGGGAAAAGGACGAGGCGGAGGAGGAGGGAGAGAAAGCGCTCCTCGTGATTTGAGTCGTTTGGGGTTTCTCGTCCTGGTGTGAGTCGTTCGGGCCCTTCTTCCTGTGTGAGTCGTTCGGGCTCTTCGTGGTGTGAGTCGTTCGGGCTCTTCGTCCTGGTGTGAGTCGTTCGGGCTTCTCGTGGTGTGAGTTGTTCGGGCCCCTTGTCCTGGTGTGAGTCGTTCGGGCCCCTCCTCCTGGTGTGACTCGTTCGGCCCTCGTGGTTATTGTGAGTCGTCTCAGGGGCCCGCGTCGTGTTGTTGTGAGTCGTAGGGCCCTCGTTGTTGTGTGAAGGTCGTTCGGGCGCCTGTCCTGGTTGTGAGTGCCTCGGGCCACTCCTTTGGTGTAGGGGGGTGGGTTCTTCGTGGTTGTGAGTCGTTCGGGCCCCTCGTCTGGTTGTGAGTTCGATTCGGGCTCCTCGTGGGGCTCTTGGGGGCCTCTTGGAGCCTCTTGGGGCCTCCTTTTCTTGGGGGCTTCTTGGGGGCCTTCGGGGGCCCCTGGGGGCCTCTTGGCCTCTTGGGGCCTCTTGGGGGCCTCTTGGGGGCCTCTTGGGGGCCTCTTGGGGCCTCTTGGGGGCCTCTTGGGGGCCTCTTGGAGGCCTCTTGGGAGCCTCCTGGGGGCCTCGTGGGGCCATCTTGGGGCCTCTTGCGACCTCCTCAGAAGCGCAAATGAGCGCTGCCCCCTGAGAAGGACAAAATGAGCCCAAAACCTCTGTAAAATCAATGATTTTGCTATTAAGGACGATGAGCGCTGCCCCCTCAGAAGCCCAAAATGGGCCCACAACCCTACTAAAATCAATGATTTTTGCTTCAAAGACGAGCTGAGGCACCAAACTCCCCCCCCCCCCCTCGGGGCCAGAATCCTCGTGAGGGTAATCGTTTTTTGGCCCTCCCAGACGTCGAAAAAGACCCCCCTGACGACCCGCGGAACTCCCTCTCCAGGTCCAGGGGGAGGGGGGAAGGGGGAGGGGTAAACCCCTCCCCGAAGGGGAAGAAGGGGGGTTGAGGACAGAGAGAGCTCCCTAAACCACTCACGCCCAAAGGGCTGGTGGGATTTATCCAGATGCCGCTCCTCGACAGTCAGGAATCGCGCTCCCGCTAGAGATTGCTTGGCGGTTCAAGCAGAATTTACGCTTCAACGACCCGCCCGCTCGACCCGCCCGTCTGGGCCTGCCCGCCCGACCAGCCCGTTAGGGACTGCAGTCGCCGCTCGCTGCCCTTCGCCCGCCTTCGATGCCCCTCGCTGCCCGTACTGGTTCCGCGGTCGCCTTCGCTCGCTGCCCTTCGTGGCCCCGTTGCTGCCCTTCGTGGCAGGGAATGAATATACCCCCCAAGAGGGGGTACGATCGAAGACGGAGAGGGTGGGTATCCAGGGTTGGGGATATGCATATTGAATGAGACGCGAGCAGATCAGAGCGAACAGTCTTAAAATGATTGTTGTTGTTGTTGTTGTTGTTGTTGTTGAACATTATTCCTTCTAAAGAATTATTATTGTTGGGACCCCTGGTGCGCGACCTCTGCGCCGCGCCTAGGCCGCAGCTACATTTTCATCATTTTTTCGCGAAAGCTTCAGAAAAGTGGATGAGCTCCGGATCCGGTTTTTTGTTGACGCTCGTTTTCCCTTGCAAAAAAACAATAGAAAATGAAAATTCTTGTTCTTAGTTGATCAAATTTCAAGAATCCCTTGCAACAAATAAGGTAAAGTGGACATTCGCGCTCGCAAGACGAAATCCTTCCAAAACCTTAGGTTTCGTAGCGATTTTAACATAAAACATCAAAAACCCAATGGTTTTTTAAGAAAAAATTGTCAAAATGTCCTTCCGCGCGCGCTGTCCGAATCCCACAAAACCAATGGTTTTTCAACATTTATGTTACATGAGCTCGCGCGAGCTATTTTTTCTTGTTCTAACATAATCAAATTTCAATAATCCCTTGCAAAAAATAAGGTAAAGTGGACATTCGCGCGCGCAAGACGAAATCCTTCCAGAACCTTAGGTTTCTTGCAAAAAAAAGTAAAGTGGACATTCGCGCGCGCAAGACCAACAAAAAACACGACGATCTCAGGAACTTGCCCCAAAAATGTGACCAACTCCGTTCTCTCTGTCTCTCTCTCTGTCTGCTCTCTGTCTCTCTCTCTGTCTGTCTGTGTCAGGTATTGTATGTCACAATTGCAGGATGCTGGGCACATGCGCGCCCAGAATAAGGACACCCAAGTTCGGTGGGTGTGTACTCCACGCCAGTGTAGAAGCCACGGTCGTCCGCAGGCCACGAAGTGAAGTGTCCGAACGTCATAGGGCGGGAAGCTGGGTGTGGGTGGTGGCGAAGAGTCGTGTGGATATTTGGTAGAGCTTGCACTGCCCCCCCACAAAGTGGGGGTATTGGCTGGCGTCGCATGAACACCCTGGCACTGGTGAGAACACTGAGCGTTCGGGTAAAGTGATTGTTGTTGTGAACATATTCCTTTAAAGAATTATTGTTGGGACCCCTGGTGCGCGACCTCTGCGCCGCGCCTAGGCCGCAGCTACATTTTCATCATTTTTTCGCGAAAGCTTCAGAAAAGTGGATGAGCTCCGGATCCGGTTTTTTGTTGACGCTCGTTTTCCCTTGCAAAAAACAAGAGAAAATGAAAATTCTTGTTCTTACTTGATCAAATTGCAAGAATCCCTTGCAAAAAATAAGGTAAAGTGGACATTCGTGCGCGCAAGACGAAATCCTTCCAAAACCTTACGTTTCGTAACGATTTTAACATAAAAACATCAAAAACCAATGGTTTTTTAAAGAAAAAATTGTCAAAATGTCCTTCCGCGCGCGCTGTCCGAATGCCACAAAACCAATGGTTTTTCAACATTTATGTTACATGAGCTCGCGCGAGCTACTTTTTCTTGTTCTAACATAATCAAATTTCAATAATCCCTTGCAAAAAATAAGGTAAAGTGGACATTCGCGCGCGCAAGACGAAATCCTTCCAGAACCTTAGGTGTCGTAGCGATTTCAACATAAAAACATCAAAACCCAATGGTTTTTCAAAAAAAAAATGTCCAAATTTCATCCCGCGCGCGCTGTCCGACTCCCACAAAACCAATGGTTTTTCAACATTTATGTTACATGAGCTCGCGCGAGCTACTTTTTCTTGTTCTAACATAATCAAATTTCAATACTCCCTTTCAAAAAAAAAAGTAAAGTGGACATTCGCGCGCGCAAGACCAACAAAAAACACGACGATCTCAGGAACTTGCCCAAAAATGTGACCAACTCCGCTCTCTCTGTCTCTCTCTCTGTCTGCTCTCTGTCTCTCTCTCTGTCTGTCTGTGTCATGTATTGTATGTCACAATTGCAGGATGCTGGGCACACGCGCGCCCCGAATAAGTGACCAAGTTCTGTGGGTGTGTACCCCACGCCAGTGTAGTAGCCACGGTCGTCCGCACGCCACGAAGTGAAGTGTCCAAACGTCATAGGGCGGGAAGCTGGGTTTGGGTGGTCGCGAAGAGTCGTTTGGATATTTGGTAGAGCTTGTAATGCCCCCCCACGAAGTGGGGGTATTGCCTGGTGTCGTATGAAAACCCTGGCACGGGGGAGAACACCACGCGTTCGGGTAAAATGATTGTTGTTGTTGTTGTTGTTGTTGTTGTTGTTGTTGTTGTTGTTGTTGTTGTTGAATATTATTATTTCTAAAGAATAATTATTGTTGGGCCCCCTGGTGCACGCCCCCCTCGCCGCGCCTAGGCCGCAGCCACATTTTCATCATTTTCGTGAGGAAGTCTCAGGCAAAACGGGGGAGTCCGGATCCGGTTGTTTTGTGGTGCACGCCCGCCGCGCCTAGGCCGCAGCCACATTTCATCATTTTCGTGAGGAAGTCTCAGGCAAAACGGGGGAGTCCGGATCCGGTTGTTTTGTTGACGCCCGCTATATAAAATGACATGTCTTGTTCTAACATAACCAAACTTCAAGAATCCTTTGCAAAAAATGACACGAAGTGCACACTCGCGCGCGCAAGATGAAATCCTTCCAAAACCTTAGTTTTCGTAGCGATTTTAACATAAAAACATGAAAAACCCAATGGTTTTTCAAAAAAAAAGTTTCAAACATTCATCCCGCGCGCTCTTGCGGATTTCTTAGGAAACCCAGTACTTTTTCAACATTTCTGTCAAACGGGCTCTTGCGAGCAACTTTTTCACGTGCTTCGA
>CAUYUJ010018958.1:47500-70000 GCA_963575745.1 Prorocentrum cordatum | reverse complement strand
AGTTTGCTGGGAAAGAACCTTGTCCGCCGGGAAAGAGATGAGATGCGACCCGAAAGCCACCTGCGACCCAGCCTGCGACCCATCCGCGACCCACCCGCGGCCCACCAGCGACCCACCCGCGACCCACCTCGCGACCCACCCACATTGATTTAACAAGAAATCGGTGCCTGCGGCGGGCTCGTTATATAATTTGTAGATGTTAGTCGCTTGCGCGGGCTTCTTCAGAGCCTCGCAGATTGCAAACGCCCCCGCCGCCCCCTCACTCTTATCCGCGACTGCGGGGTGCTACGTATCCACATTCACGCCGCCCTGGATTATTGGGAAGGGATGCCAAAACCCGAGACGCAGTGGACATGGATGAAATTCGGTCTTTTCAGGAAACAAGACTTTATCCAGATGCCCTGCTTCCAGGGAAGGGAGCCCGAAGACTCGAGACGCAGTGGATGTGGATGTAAATCTTGCCCGCAAGGTGGACCACAGGGGCGCGAAAGCCTTCGCCGAGGCGCTGACAATGAACCGCTCGCTGAAGATCCTGAGCATGGCCGGGAACGCCGTCTCGAACGCTGGCGCGTCCGCCTTCGCGAGGGCGCTGGCGGTGCCAGGCTCGGCGCTGGCGGAGCTGGACCTGAGCAGGAACTCGGCACGACCTAAATGGGTACGGACAGAGTGGGCACGAATCGAAGAACAAACATCCGCACAGACATGACATGCCGGATGTCCGCGCAGATTTTTGGGAGCGGCGCTGGACCCCCCTCCCTGGCGCGCGGAGCGCACCAGGGGCGGCGCCGGAGGCGCTGCCAGGGGGCTCCAGCGTCGATCCATGAAATCCGCGCGGAGCTTAGCCAGCCTAAGTTTATGCAGTTCTTGTTCCTCTATAGTCAGTGGACTGATTGGTAGTGAAATTTTAATGGGCACATATTTTCAGAAACGTTCTCGGTCCAACGTGATGTTGTGAACCTCATGGCGTCCGTAGCCGCTTTGGCTCCAGTGGCGCGACTTCAGAGCGCGCCGTGGCACGACGACCGGCGACGACGACCGACCGACGACCGACGACCGGACCGAACGACGACGACCGACGACCGACCGAGACGACGACGACCGAGGGACGACGAACGACGAACCGACCAACCAAGACCGACCGACCGACCAAGACGACGACGACCGACGACGACGACCGAGGGACCGACCGGCCGACCACCAGGCCGACCGACCGAAGAACTGCATGCGCACGAGCGCCCACGGACTGCCCTCGATTGGGGGCGAGGCGTGAACACCATACTGGGGAGCCCGCCCCTGAGCCCGTGCCCTCCCCATGTCCCCACCCGATCCATGCCTATGCGACCACCCTTCGGGCGATAAGGAGGTTGTGTGTGTGGGAGGGGGGGAACCAACATCTGACTCAATCGATCTCACTTTCGATCTCACTCAACGGGACACCACGGGACACCACGGGACACTTGTAGATCTCACGATCGATCTCACCATCGATCTCACTCAACGGGACACCACGGGGCACCACGGGATCCGCCCGATCCATATCCTTAAACCTTGTGCGGCGTTCCAGCCGCTCGTGCCGACAAGACAAGTGCTTTCCAGCCTTCAGAGATTACGAGAAGATGCTCCAGCCGCCCACGGCGTGGGTTCCAGCCTTCAACTTTTGCGAGGAACAGTGTTCCAGCCGTTCATGCCGGCAACTCCAGCTATTTCTGTAGCTTCTACGAGACAAGCCACAGTCTCGTTTAAAGTATACGAACAGACTTCGTCTAAATTCCCACTGGCAAATTTGTCCACTGACTGACCAGTCAGTGGACTGATGTTGGTAGTGGACTTTGAATTAGCATATATTATCGGGACTGTTTCGGGTCAAACGTCATGTTCTGAAGTTCGTTACGTCTTTAGCCCCTTTGGCTCCATTGGCGCGACTTCAGAGCGCGCTATGGCGCGACGACCGACCGACGACCGACGACCGGACCGAGCGACCGACCGAAACGACCGACCGACGGAAACGACCGACCGACTGTCCGAGACGACGAGGACGAACGGCGACGACCGACGGACCGACCGACCGACCAAGACTACGACGAGCGACGACGCTGCAAAGAAATATGTTCCAGCCGTTCATGCGGACCAGACGAGTGCGCTCCAACCCTAAATTTCGAATGGAAAAGCTACGGCCTCAACGGAAGACGAACACACCTCGCCCAAATTCGCATTGGCAAATTCGTCCACGGACTGTCGGCAAGAAGACCGACAGCACGTCCTTTCATTTGGGACAGAACTCGCTCTCGACGTCGCCGCGGACGATGCCCACTTGAGGCGGAGGGCCGCCTGCCTAGAAGCGGCCGCTATTGCGGACCATCGTACCCATTTTTGTCCGTACCCATGTCGTATGTCCGAAGGAACGACATCACCGACAAGGGGGCCGCGGACTTGGCCGACATGTTGAAGGCTCCCAGATTTTCAGCGGTATGGTTTGTGTCAAACATTCTGGCGGCGTTTCTTCGATCGCAGCCCTCGGCGCCTGTTTTCGGATGATTTCGGGTTCCGGGACCTTTGAAAATGGATCCCGGAGGGGAAGGAGAATCCGTGTTCGGCACCCATGGGAAGGCGGATTGAAACAGTCACATCGGCGGATGTCAGGGCTTGGGCATTGCCAACGATTGCCCTGGGCTTAGGGTGACTCCAGCTTTTTCGGGTAGTTCGGCACAGGTGACCTCCAGAGCGCTCCGCATGAGGCCCAGGAGGTCCCCAGGAGTTCCAGGATGGTGCGGGGCCAGCTTGAGTCCAAGGCAGCTTGAGCCAGGGATGGACTCTGGAACCCAGACCCCGACGCCAAGGCTTTTTCATCACGTCGACCTCCAGAGGTCGGGACCCCTCCCCCGGGACTGGTGTTCCCCCCACCCAGGCTGGGGCTGCTAGATCTGAAGGAAAGAGCTCCCGTCTGCCCCCCCTTGCATACACATGGTTCATTCCCAATTCCTCGAAAGCTCTTTGCTTTTTTGGGGGGGCCACGATCCTTTCATCTCTAATTCTTCTATCCTGGGCCTCTTCCTGGCCACTGGGGTGCCAGGAAGAAGCAGAAACGAGCGCCACTAGAAACGAGCACGATTAGACATGGACGACGTGTACCACGGCCGCCGGACCTCGCGAGACCCCGCGGGAAAACCCTGCGTGGCCTGCCTCCGGCGGCCGCCCTGCCCGTCCTGCCCCCTCCTCCCTGCACGCTGGCCAGCTGTCGCCTCTCTGTGCCCCCGCGTGGGTCGACCGCCGGTGCAGCCACACCTCTGCCTCGCCGCCGAGGAACAAAGAGAGAGTATCCCGCCTCCCGTCCTCCACTATAATGACGACACACCATGCCGCGGTGGCCAGACCCAAGAGGACCCCGGGTGTCCCTGAGTGTCCCGCCTCTTTTCCTCGACGAGTGCCGAAACCCTGCGTACCAGACAGCCCCGAGGGGTAGGCGTCACGCCGTCACGCCGTCACGCCGTGCAGGCGGCACGACGCATGACCAAAGACGCGTGAAGAATCGGCATCAAGAACACAACCGAAACGGACACACATATCATGACAATCATGTTTGACAGCACAAAATGATATATTATGACAGATCAGGGGATCATACGCTGGCTAGATCATGGCATCGCAAATATTGCTCAAGTAGCACACATCATGCCATAACACAGCATGGCGTAGCACGTCGTACCCCTGCATCTAATCGCAAAAGAGAGAGTACCATAGCACAGCAAACCATACTCTGCCATATCGGATCATACCAGAGTATACGATAAGCGAACACATCATCATATAGCATGTGCTCTACGGCTACTGCCACTACGGAAGCAACCATGTTACAGCATACACGAATGACGCAAGTTTGTGTTGTAACATCACACCACAATGTAGCACAATCACATATATCGAACTTTGCAGCACATAAGCATGCATACCCGAACACAGCATGCCATAACATAGCATACCAGTATTGAACGTCATAGCATCGCACAGCACCGTATAACGCATCCTACTATCACATAGCACATCATACCGTGGCAGAGCGCGGCGCATCAGAGTACGACATGACACGGCATAGCAGAACATAGCAGCATTGTTCGATGATTGCTACCACCACGGCAGCGACTTCAACATAGCATTATCTGGTTCAACATAATTATAGACGCTTCGCGCAACCCCACCAGCCATTCCAGAAACGATGCCCAGACGAGTTGCCCTGATCAGGTATGTGGGGGAGAATGCAGTGGAGTAAAGGGCTCGGTGAGACGTCGTACCCCAAGAGAGGGAGCATCGAGGAGGAATCGGAGGAGGAGCAGGAGGAGGACGAGGAGGACGAGGAGGAGGAGGACGAGGAGTAGGGAGAGGGGGAGGGGGAGCAGGGAGGAGGGAGGAGGGAGGAGGCGGAACAGGCGGACGAGGAAGAGGAGGAGGAGGAGGAGGAGGAGGAGGAGGAGGAGGAGGGCGAGCAGAACGACTAGAGGCCTCTTGGATGCCTCTCGGAATCTCTTCGGCATAATTTCAAACATTTCTTGGAGTCCTCTTGGGGCGTCTTGGGGGTCTCTTGGCAGTCACTGGGGCCTCTTGGGGCATCTTGAGGCATTTTGGGTGCCTCTGGGGGGCCTCCTGAGGCGTCTTTGAGGCATCTTGGGGGCCTCTTCAGGGCATCTTTGGGGCCTCTTGGAGGTCTCTTGAGGCCTCCTGGGCACCTCCTGGAGCCGTTTTGGGTCATCCTTGGAGGTCTCGGAGGCCATCTTGGAGGAGATCGATCAAAGGAGGGGGGCTTCTTAATTCGATCCCCCCCCCCTGGAGGCCACACTCTGGCCAAAACTTTTTGTGTAAAATCAATGATTCTGGCTTCCTCGTAACCCCTCGCGATGCGCCCCGTCCAGACCCACGGGGAGGGGGCAGGGGGAGGGGTGAGCGGATCCCCGAAGGGGAAGGAGGTGGGTTGGAAGAGGAAAAACGCTCTAAACCTCTCACGCTCAGAGGGCTGGGGGGGATTCTCGGGGGTGGACAGAACCCCCAACAGTGACACGTCGATTAGTGAATTGTCCGTTTTCGGTTTTCGAGAGGGCGCCGTGGCCGTTGTTTTCCAGGCTTGCGCCCGCCAGGTTTGGGCCTCAGGTCGTTTTCACTAAACCACGTTTTACTAAAGGGGGGTCTGTCCATCCCCGAGATTCCCCAGACATGATTATTCGTTGCTCTACGGGAATTGGCCCTGGCTGCCGGTCGGGCGGCCCGGCGGTCGCCGTCGCGGCCCCGTCGCCGCCCGTGGTCTGGGACCTGGCTGCCGGGCTGGCGGCTCCGTGGTCGCTGTCGCCGCCGCCCCAGCGCCGCCTCCCTCCGGGTCCGCCCTACTTTGGGGAAATTCGTGGGTAGGGCCCGGAATTTCCGCCCTACTTTTCAAGCCCCGCTGATGCCAATTTCCGCCCTACTTTGCTGTTGCTGTTTCCGCCCTGCTTCTGTGGAGTTCCGCCCCACTGTATGTGGGGTGCAGAAATTACCGCCCTACTGTTTCGGCCTCTTATAGGTGTATTTCCGACGCAATTTTAAGTTGGAAACACAGCCAGAGTAGGGCGGATCCGGAGTCGGGGTTGTCGCCGCCCGGGGTCTGGTCCCGGCTGCCTTTGACGGCTCCGTCGCCGCATCGACGCCGCCCCGCCGCCTACGTAGATTCTCCGGTCTCAGAAGGAACTCGGATTCACCACCCCGGAGGTCGGGATTGTCGGTCCCCCCTGAGGATGTGCAGTTTACATATATGATAATTGCCAATCGTTCATACTGAATATGAGGTCATACCATCCCAGCCAAGCCAGGTCGACCCCCCCCCAAACATCCTCTGCAACGGAAACTTTGCGTGCACTTTCTCGTTTATTCGAAATCAGCATGTTGCATGAATCCCTTGCGGAACACAGGGCGAAGTGCACACGTGCGCGTCGACGCGCGCGCAGGCCGAAACCTTCAAGGAAATTATCCCAGTGCGACCCTACCTAGGAGTTGGAGCCTCTGGGAAAGCAGCATTAGTAGGAGCGGTAAACACCGTCCTCCTCCTTCTCCGCATCGTCGTAGTTGTAGCAGTAGCGGTAGTAGTAGTAGTAGTAGTAGTAGTAGTAGTAGTAGTAGTAGTAGTAGTAGTAGTAGTAGTAGTAGTAGTAGTAGTAGTAGTAGTAGTAGTAGTATAGTAGTAGTAGTAAGTAGAAGTAGTAGAGTAGTAGTAGAAGTAGAAGTAGTAGTAGTAGTAGTAGTAGTAGTAGTAGTAGTAGTAGTAGTAGTAGTAGTAGTAGTAGTAGTAGTAGTAGTAGTAGTAGTAGTAGTAGTAGTAGTAGTAGTAGCAGTAGTAGCAGTAGCAGTAGCAGTAGCAGTAGCAGTAGCAGTAGCAGTAGCAGTAGCAGTAGCAGTAGCAGTAGCAGTAGCAGTAGCAGTAGCAGTAGCAGTAGCAGTAGCAGTAGCAGTAGCAGTAGCAGTAGCAGTAGCAGTAGTAGCAGTAGCAGTAGCAGTAGCAGTAGCAGTAGCAGTAGCAGTAGCAGTAGCAGTAGCAGTAGCAGTAGCAGTAGCAGTAGCAGTAGCAGTAGTAGCAGTAGCAGTAGCAGTAGCAGTAGCAGTAGCAGTAGCAGTAGCAGTAGCAGTAGCAGTAGCAGTAGCAGTAGCAGTAGCAGTAGCAGTAGCAGTAGCAGTAGCAGTAGCAGTAGCAGTAGCAGTAGTAGTAGTAGTAGTAGTAGTAGTAGTAGTAGTAGTAGTAGTAGTAGTAGTAAAAGAAGTAGTAGTAGTAGTAGTAGTCGTAGTGGTAGTAGCGCCAGAACCGCCGACGCCACGCCGTAAGTGAAGCAGCAGCAGAAGCAGGCAGCAAGTCGCCGAGATAGCAGCAAAAGCAAGCAGGCACGGAGATGAGGGCGGGGCACAGGGGAGTTCTTTACATCTACATCTATATCTACACCTACATCTACATCTAGACCTAC
This sequence comes from Prorocentrum cordatum, assembly GCA_963575745.1. Classification (NCBI taxonomy): domain Eukaryota; class Dinophyceae; order Prorocentrales; family Prorocentraceae; genus Prorocentrum; species Prorocentrum cordatum. The sequence goes on along the minus strand of CAUYUJ010018958.1, from coordinate 63,032 downwards.
ATCTACATCTAGACCTACATCTACATCTACACCTACAGCTACATCTACATCTAGACCTGCATCTACATATATATATCTACATCAACAGCGAGACTCACATCTACATCTACACCTACATCTACACATACATCTACATCTACATCTACAGCTACACCTACATCCACATCTACACCTACAACTACATCTACATATACATCCACACTTCCGCATTGGTTTTGCTTTTGCTTTGCATTGCCTTTGCTTTGACTCTTGCCTTTGCTTTTGCCTTTGCCTTTGCTGTTGCTGTTGCTTTTGCTTTGCTTTTGTTATGGTTGTTGCTTGGTTTTGGTTTTGCTTTGCCTGCGCACAGACGCACACACACGCATGTGTTTGCATTCGCTCACCGGGTGTGCTTGAGAGAGTACACATATATATAGCAGCAACAATAGTGGATGCTGTGCTGCGCTATGCTCTGCTATGCTATGCTATGCTATGCTATGCTATGATATGCTATGATATGCTGCGCAAGTCTATGCTGGGCTAGGCTAGGCTAGGCTATGCTATGCTATGCTGCGCTATGCTAGGCTGCGCTATGCTATGCTATGCTGTGCTGTGCTATGCTATGCTATGCTATGCGTTTGGTTTGCCTTCGCTTTTGCCTTCACTTTTGCCTTTGCGTTTGCTTTTGCTTGGCACCCGGGGAACGCAACTGGGGGAACCGCGCGTTTGCTTTTACCTTTGCTGTTGCTTTTGCTTGGCTCCCAGGGGACTGGGGGAACCGCCCGGGGCGGTTTCCACTGCCCGGCCCCTTTAAGCCAAGAGAGTCAGAACCCTTCTAGGCAGAGCCTAGGTAGGGAATTAAGTTTCGCAAGAATTTCAAAATCGCGTGCCCCAGAAGCATCTAAAACACACATGGCATTTGCCAAGGTCTGCACGCGTTTGCGAATTCTTGAGAAAGCCATAGGATTACAATTTGTTTCATCAAGTGCGACCAAACGTGCCTCTCCCGCGAGGCATGCCGAAATCATTCGAACGCCCTTGCGCATGTGCTGTTGGTGGGCACGATCCCTGTCAATTAATACCATGCGGGCCACTCGCGCCCGTCGGCTGCGAGCGCATGTCGGAATCCATCTAATTTTTTCATCGCCGACGCGTGGACGCCATCATCGGCATCGGCGTTATCAGCATCGGTGCCGTCATTGGCCTTGCCGTGTCAGCGTAATCGTCGTCACCAGCATCGCTACTATCATCATCGTGTCTGCCATTGTCGACGTCGCCATGATACCGCGCCCGCCCAAGCCGCCGACTTGCACTGAAGCGCCCGCGCGTCAGCGCGGCCGGCGAGACGCGCTTGGAAGTGCCCAGCGGTCGGCGCCACCGCGGCCGCGTCGGTCGCGCTTGACTAGCTGGCCGCTCTGCGCGCGAGCCTGCGCGCGCTAGCGCGGCCGCAGTGATCCGCCAGCCAGCGCCAAGCAGTCACCGCAATCTCCACCGCAGGGGTTTTGCAAATTCGGTTGCGGTGGGTGGGTGGGTGGGATGATTGCGCGAGGAATGGAGTTGACAATTTCTAGATCGGTAGGGTAAATAGCACCACGTCGGTTGCACCACATCTCTTGTTTCTAACATTGACTGCACAACATATTATCCATCACACCAGTTGCACCAGGCAGGTAGCACAACATAGAGTGCACCCCATTAGTTGTATCACATAATTTGTGCCACGTAAACTGCACCACATAAATTGAACTGCGGAGACTGCACCACATAGATCGCGCCACATAGACTGCACACAGCTGATTGCGAAAGATCGGTTCCACAACAGAAAAGCATCACACAGGATGCACAACATATATTGAACCACATATACAGCACCACATCGACTGAAACACGTAGGTCGCACAGTATATATATATATATATATATATATATATATATATTGCACCACCTATATGGCACAACCTCTATATAGACATACACATGTATAGCACAACATCGATTGCACAACATAGGCTGTTCCACATGGCAGGTACACCGCATTTTGCTAGAAGCAAGCTGATTTGGGCCCACGTTGGCTAACAAGCAATCATAATATCCATCATATATCATACCGTACCGAACTTTAGTACAATCGGGAAACATATCATTTAATATAACAGAGCAGGGCAGAGAGTATCATACGAATGTATTGCAGCACATGTTTTAGAACCTTAGCAGAGAGGGGGAGATATCATATCCAGCTGCCTGCGGCAAGCCCCGCGGCCGCGCCTGTGCAACAGCGCTGCAGGAAGGAGGCTCAGTGTAGAAACAGCGCAAATCCGACGAGTGGTCTGATGAAAACGGTTCGTGAAGTCGACCTTGTCATCGTCCGTGCGGTGGGAAGGAAGTCCAGTTCACACCCCGTGGCAGTTCAGCGAGTGGTCTGATGTTGGGACGGTCGTGATTCCGACATCGTTTTCGTCCGCGCGGTAGGGGGGATGTGGAGGATGAGAAGGGGGAGGGGGAGGAGGAGGAGGAGGAGGAGGAGGAGGAGGAGGAGGAGGAGGAGGAGGAGGAGGAGGAGCAGGAGGAGCAGGAGGAAGACGAGGACGAAGAGGAGGAAGAGGAGGAGGAGGAGGAGGAAGACGAGGGAGACGAGGAGGAGACGGAGCAAATGAGGACAATGAGGGTAAAGCTTCTGGGTGCCCTCTTTGGGCCTCCCAGGGGCTTTCTGGGAGCCCCTTGGGGGGCCTCTTGGGGGCCCCATGGGATCCTCCTGGGGCCGGCCAAGGGACCTCTTGAGGCGTCCTGGGTTGTATTAGGGAGGCGATTGGCCCGTCTGACGCCTTCGGAGGCCGTTTTGGGGGCCTCTCAGAGCCAGCTCTGGGGTCCCTCTTGGGGGCCTCTGGGGGGCAGCCTTGGAGCCATTTTGGAAGCCCCTTGGGCTGTCTTGGGCGGCCAGAAGCCTAGATAGGCAAGAACCCCAAAATGCTTCAAGCATGGACGGTAAGTACATTGTTTGGTCCTCGGGAGGGCCTCTTGGAGCCCTCTCGTGCCGTCTTGGGGCTGTCTTCAGAGCCTCTTGAGCCGTCGTTGGCGCTCTAGAGCCATTTGGGTGTAATCTTGGCTACATGAGAAGCTGTCCTGGAGGCCACACTGGCCGTTCGGAGGCCACATTTCTGAGGGAACGATTTCTCGACCACGCGCAGGCGCCGGGGGAGAGCTGGCCGTAGCAAACATCAAAAACCTCCAAGACAACAGACGAGCATTCTAACACGCCCGCTCCGCGTAGGCACGGCGGTGGATATCTGACGACGACACAGCACAGCACGTCAGAGAGAGCGAGCTCTGTGGACGCTTCGAACTGGGGTTCTAAACGGGCCCCCTTCCACCCGCTCTGAATTGCAGGGGAGGGCGGGGTTCGAACGAAGGGTGGGGGCCCCGCCCCCAGCAGGGAGGACGGGTGGTTCGAACCCGGGTTGCAGGGGGGGGGGGTCGAACTGGGGGGCCCCACCGACGATGGCGAGCGCCAGCGCCGAGCGCCAGCGCCGTCGGGCAGCGGTGGCGACGATGACGACGAGCGAGCCGTAGTATGCATGAAGGTTGCATCGAGCCTGAGCAGGATTCAATTCGAGCACGATCTATTCAAGTGGAGGTGGATCCAGCTGTAGTCGGATGCCCGCAGTGTTGGACCGGGTCCAGGTAGGATGCTATGAACGTTTGGTCCAGCTGTACTTGAATCGTATCAGAGCTGTACCGGGCTCGAGCAGGATTCTATTAGAGCTGTATCCAAGTGTATTCGTATTCTCGTCGTTTTGGATCGAGCCTGACTGCGACACCATGACAGTCAGATCTGGCTTATTAAAGCTTGATCGACCACTAATAGGACTCTACGTATGAGGGGGTGGAGGGGGGGCCAGTTCGACCCCCCCCCCCCCAGGTTTGATCCCCCCTTGGAGAGGTGGGGGCCCCACCTCCCCTGTCCGATGAGAGAGGCCGATGTCCAGGGGGGGCTGGTTTTCCTGTCGCTCTGAATGTTTTGTACCCCCCGTTCCGAGCTGTCCGAATAATTGGCCAAGAAGGCGTCCACGAAACGCGTACTCTCGCACGCCATCAGGGAAAGTCAAACAAGCAGAACACACCATACATGTCGTATATTGCGCTGTCATGAGATTGCGGATAAGAGAGTAGTACAGAACATCACAGGAGTGAAATGTCAGAAACAGAGTGCAATGCCAGAACACTAGAAGAGTCTCTACGAGCGGAGTGTGATTCCGAGACCAGGATGTTATCGACTATCCAGTTTTGAACAGAATAGGGCAGAGCCTATCCGAACACAGTCAAACACACTATGGCATACCAGTTCATATAGTGCTGCGCAAAGTAACATCGCATGTCTTGGTGGTGCATTCCGACCAGTTGAACACAACACAACATAGCATGACAATAGCACGGGATATAGTATTACCTCGCGTAATTTAGCGTAACAGAGCCGACATCATCAGCGACCGATTGACGGCGTCCTCTCAAACGCAGCGTGCGCGTCGGGGTCAGGCTGGCCACAGGAACACAGGAGCGCGGCAACGACCGATAGGGAGAGGCGTCACCACGTAAGGCTGGCCCGTCCAGAGCAGAGCAAAACCAGCAATAATAGAGTACACCTTAGGCGATGCTTAAGAAAACCTAAGTTTTCGGCCAGGGTCTTGATTATTCTTAACTTTTCAATGTAAATCCCAAGATTCTGATAGAAGTTCTGGGTTTTTATTCCAGCTCTGAGACTATGAATTTCTTAACCCATGATTTCTTAAGCATTTCGCAGGGTGTACAGTAGAATAGGCCATGAGTGAATCAGAGCATAGTTGAAGGCTGCCGAAGACAGCAGAGACTGATCAATGGCGCCCTACCAACACACAGCATGCGAGCCAACGTAAGGCTGGCCATAGGAACTCACCAGATACGGGAAGCACAGAACAGGACGTCATGTGAGCGCAGAATGCAGCATTGACCAGGTAACGGTGTTTTATCAGACGCGACATGCGCGCCGAGGTCAGGGTGGCCACAGCAACAAACAATACCACACTCGGGAGCAAGCGCCGAAAGTTCCGGTGGGGATCGCTAGAAACGAAAGAACTCATGCGGGGTATTTTTGTTGACGGTCCTTGGGCCCGGAGCCCTCAGAGGCCGAAGACAAGTCCAAACCGTTTGTCGTGATTTTTTCATGACCCCAGGGGGCTTGGGAAAGGTGAACACCGTGCTGAAGGAGCTCCAGCTCGACGGCAACTACATCGGGGACGAGGGCGGTTGGGCGCTCGCCGATGCCCTGGAAGTCAACACGGGGCTCCAGGCACTGTGGCTTGTGAAGAATCCGCTGGGGAGCCACGCAAGGGACCGCCTCTCAAAGGTCCTCCAGACGAGCACCACGATCAAGCGGCTCGGAATGACCGCCCACGTGCGACCAGAGCTCTTGAGGGACATGGAGGCGACACTGCAGAAGCGCTCGCAGGCCGGTGAGGCTTCGGATTGCGCACAGGCAGCTCCCCCAGGTAGTCCCGGCTGGCCGCAACCACCCCCCGAGCAGTCCGAGCAGTCCACCAGGAGGAGGAGGGAGGAGGAGGAGGAGGAGGAGGAGGAGTGAGAAGGAGGAGGAGGAGGAGGAGGAGGAGGAGGAGGAGGAGGACGAAGGACGGGGAGGAGGAGGGAGGACGACGACGATGATGGCGGTCTTGACACCTCAACCCTGGGGCGCGGAGCGCCCTGGGGACGCCGCCCGTGGCGGCGCCAGGGTGTCGAGACCGCCCCGAACTATTCGAGGGCCCTGTTGAGGCCAGCTGGGACTGGGGAGGAGCACGATCTCCTAAACTCCGACGTTGCGAGCAACATTCACCATCGCCGAAAGACACGACTGGAGCCCTAGACCCCATCTCTCTGTGTTGCAGTTTCTAGCCGGATCGACTTGTGATGGCGCCAGGACCCGAAACCGGGCGGAACCCCCAGGTGTGATAGGTTTGCAACACCAGCGCCCAGGGGGAGACCAGCACGACGCTCAGGGAGAGACCGGCATGGCGTCGTTCTACGACTTTGCGGCGGCCTTTTCTTCGATCGAACATGCTTTCTTCTTTCAGTTCTCCGCCAAGCTGGGATGGCCACGATGGTTGCTCGACGCCGTCGGCATTCTGTATTTTTGGACAATACGTGCGTCATCCAGACTCACGGCGAGAATGTCTCTGGATTCTCGATCTAAGTCGCGGGATCAGACAGGAGGAGGAGGAGGAGGAGGAGGAGGAGGAGGAGGCGGAGGAGGAGGAGGAGGAGGAGGAGGAGGAGGAGGAGGAGGAGGAGGGGAGGAGGAGGAGGAGGAGGAGGAGGAGGAGGAGGAGGAGGAGGAGGAAGAGTAGGAGGAGGAAGAGGAGGAGGAGGAGGGCTGCCCCCTGTCCCCACTTTTGTTCGCCATGGGCACCGACCTTCTGCCACGTCGTCTTCGGCGCGTGGCCCCGGCTGCGCTGCCGCGCGCGTGGGCAGACCTCTCCGTGGTGTTGCGTGCCAGTCTCGATTGGCTGGGGACCCCCCAGACCTCCTCGCGTCGTGAAAAAAACACGACGGAGGTTTTTCGCTATTTTCGGCCTCCGGGGGCCCTTCCCGGGCCTCGGGACCGTCAAAAAACGACTCAGGACGAAAAACCGGTCCCGGGGAATGGGTCTGGACCTCTGGGGGTCGCGTCATGAAAAAATCATGACGTCGGGGGTCTGGGCCTGAAGACGTTTTTCGTGGAGTTCGAGGCGGTGTCCGGGCTCACGCCGAATATCCAGAAGACGAGCCTCGCGCCCCTGTGCCGGCACGGCGAGCAGGAGTTGCGCGCGCAGGTAGCGGACATGGCGCCCAAATGGCCCGACGTTCCCTCTGAAGCTGCCGCCAGCGTTCCATGTGAAGCTGCCGCCAAGTATTTCGGATTCTTCGTTGGGCCAGGCCGGGCCACCTTCTCTTGAGACAACCCGTTGGCTGATCAGAAAGAGCGGGCCCGCATGTGGGGCAAGCTGGAAATCTGGCTCTGTCTCGCGATGCAAGCATACAGGGTGTACGTTTGTCCGGTCTTCTTTTTTGTTGCTCAGCTCGAGGACTTTCCGCCGAATTTGAATGGGTTTGAGACGACGGTTTGCCAGGCGTTGTGCCCAGGCCCGCGGGGGTGGATCACCCTTCGCTGTCTCAAGGACCTGGCAGTTTGAAGCTCCCAAATGAGCTGCCCGACTTGGCCGCGACAGCGTTTGCCGCCAAGGCGAGAGTGGCGATTTTTGAGAATCGCGCGCGAGGCGGTCCCAACGTCCATGCGCGCGCGGCCGCGATGCTGCCCGCCGTGCGTTCCAGCTGCTCGCTCGGCCACGTGTGTTGGTGGAGACGGCGGGCGGGGCAAAACTTCTCGTCCAAATTGGCGACGGCCGAGTGCGCCCTCCGTGCCAAGACGGTCGACCTCCGTGCGAGCATTTTGTCTGGCCCGCGGCGGCAGGGCTGACAAGGTCGAGTGGCCGCCGTTTCTCGCACCGCGCCTCGGTGCTCGGCGCACTTGTATCTGCGACTTCGGCTGGCCCGTTGGCAGGTGAGCACGCCGCCCGAGCGCCGGGCCGCACGCGACACGAAGGTTTCCGGGCTGCTGGATTGCAGCGCGCCGCCATCTGCAACGGATGGTGCACGCACCGCCGTCTTCAGGGGTCCGGCAAGTGCGTTTTTGGCTCCGGCCGCTGCGAGGACAGCCTTGGGCATGATGCTGCACGGTGCAGCGTTGCTAGCAGCATGTTAGTGCCAGTTCTGATTGGCCTGCCGTGGATGCGGCTCGGGCGCTCGATTCTTGTCCATGTGCGTGCGGCCGAACACCGGCCAGGCGGAACAAAGGGAGGAGTCCACCTCCTTCAGCGAGCTCCTGCCCTCTACGCTCTCTGTCGCCTGCAGAACGGCATCCGACACGGATCTTTCACCTCTCAGGAATATCTTGGGGCTTGCCACAGTTGCCTCCGGGAGGCGTCGCGGTAGCTGTGGTTCTCGTTTCTGTCATTTTCCCGCTTCCTCCTCCTCCTCTTCCTTCTCCCCGCCCCCTCCCGGAGGGTGGCCGGGGCGTTCGTGGACCCCCAATTGGCCCTTTGAGGGGCCCAACGGGCGCTGACTGGCCCCCTGGGGTTCCGAAGCCGGCGCGGGTTTTACATTTTCCTTCCATATCGGGGCCGGTGTTGTGTCCCCTTTGCGTCGGTTGGGGGGCTCTCTTTGTGGACCTCTTGGTGCCGTTTGGGCCTTCCTCGGGGCCACTTGGGCAGTCTGGGGGTGATTGCGGTGTCCTCGCTTCGATCTTTGCTTCAAGAACAAAAAAAAGAAAAACGATGAGAAGAACAACAACATAAACCACGCCCGGATCTCAAGGTCGGCGGGCCTGTTGAGGCCAGCCTGGGCTACTTGGGGGGGCCGTGTGTGCGCAGACCGATGCCTTGCCGTTCCAGGCGGCAGGCGAGGCAGGGGCCGCCTCCGCGGCGGCGGTCGGCGGGCGCAAGGCCGCGCGCTGTGCGGGGGTGACGCTGGAGCAGCTGGAGGGGGAGGATCGGGCACTGCAGATAAGCCGATTCCCTGACTCCGGATCTCACCACCCACCAAACCACCCCAACCCAACCCGAAGGCTCGGATTTACCCTCGATTTCCCGTGGGGGGGGGGTCGGGGAACATCGAAAAGACACGTGTGGAACCCTTACCCCCCCCCCAACCCGAAATTCGGGTCTTCGGGTTGGGTTGGGGTGGTCTGGTAGGTAGTCAGGATCCGCCCTACTTGGGGGAATTCGTAAGTGGGGCTTGGAATTTCCGCCTCACCTTTCAAGCCCCGCTGATGCCGATGTCCGCCCTGCTTGCCTGTTGCTGTTTCCGCCCTACTTCTGTGGATTTCCGCCCTACTTTATGTCGGGTGCAGAAATTTCCGCCCTTCTTTTTCGGCTTCTTATAGGTGGATGTCCGACGCAAGTTTAGGTTGGACAAAAAACAAAGTAGGGCGGATCCGGAGTCTGGGTTGGGGAAGTCTGCGCCGGCCCACTCGACATTGGCAGTCGAGTGTGCTGGTGCGGTCCGCAGGCCGCAGTCGGTTTCGCTCAGCGACGCGTTCGTTTCGCCAGGTGCCATCGGCTGTTCGGGTCGTCGGCTATAGCTACCCCCCGCCAGGGTGCAGTCGGGATGCGGCCCGTGCGCACGTGGAGTGCCCCTGGCAGCTCTTATTAAGTACTCCAGATTTCGTATTCAAGGGAGGGGGGTCTCATTTCGGGGGGGGTCTCTTCCAGGCTATCTTGGAGGGCCTGGGGGGTCTGGGGACGATGTTTTGGAGGGTTCACCCACGGGGGAGGTCTGAAATGGCTTGTCTTGGAGGGTCCAGACCCCCTCCCTTTTATTACGAAATCTGGAGTAAATGGCGTGTTGCTAAACGGGGTTCTGTCCACCCCCGAAAGGAGAGCCACGTCGACTTCGTGAACCTCGACGCTGCCGCCATACGGGCGGCGCTGGTGAGGGACGTGCAGGAGATCGGGGAGGGACAAGATTTTGAACACCCAGACAGCCGACGCCATGAGTTGTTCATGCAGTCGACCCCCAGCGGTCTCGACCCACCCCTCGGACCCGCGTTTCGTCCCGAGTCGTTTTAGACGGTCCAGGGGCTCTGTAAGCTGGAGAATGGACCGAGACTTTTGAGGGTCGACGTTTTGACAAACAAAAGCATGACGTGGGGGGGTTGGGGTCAACGTTCTGAAAGAAATTACAGCGTCGGGCACTACAATTTCTGCACACCAGGCGTTTTCGCCAGGTTTCGGTCGCCGATCGGTCCGGCTCGGCATGCAGCAGGAAGGTATGGGATGTCTGGTCCAGGGCTCCGTGCGTAGTTTTTCGGCGTTGCAACTTTTTCGCAGCGTCGGGTCACAGGGCCGTCTAAATTTTGTATGACCAGGGAGGGGTTCACAATCCTCCCAGACCAGCAGTTCCAGACCCCCCGCAGACGAGCCATGACACGGCGGCTTTTTTTTTGTTTGCCCAAAGCACCCTGGAACCCCCCAAGACAGCTCCAAGCAGACCCCCCCCAAACAGACCACCCCTCCTTTGATTGTGGAAGGAGGGGGAGGAGGATACGACATTAGCTGGAGCGGGCGCGCGGTGCACTTCCCGACATAGATAGGGAGGAGGAGGAGGAGGAGGAGGAGGAGGAGGAGGAGGAGGAGGAGGAGGAGGAGGAGGAGGAGGAGGTGTGGCCCTCCTTAATCTGGCGTGGACGCAGACGTTCGGAGGTCCGCGCGGACTTCTCGGGTCGGCATTGGGCTCCTCCCCTTGTGGCGCAATCGGGCGCCGCCCCCCTGGCGCCCGATGCGCGCGTTCCGGGGGTGGGGGGCCCAGGTCGGGAGGGAAAGGAACACGCAGCCGCGATCCATCGTCGATTCCCCAGAAGATATGGGAAGATATGGGAAGTGGGGGGGAGGCAAAAACCCAGAAAAGGTGGGAAACTACAGGGAATATTGTTATATCTGTGCCTACTTATTTTTGTGTGTCTGAGGGCCCCTTCACCAAGGCCGATCCAGGAGGTCCACGCGGCCCTCCGGGAGCTGTCCGTTCCCAGACCTCCGACGGCGTGCTTATTTCCCAGCGTGGACCCTGGAGTTAGGTCGGGCCTGTTCCTCTACAGGAGGAATGTGCAAAAATGGTCGAAAAATAGTCTGGGGATTAATTTTGGATGTTCTTTACTATTTAGGGGTAGTTTTTTGGTATTTCCAAAATTTGGCATTGGGATAGTTTTTTGGTGTTTCCAAATCTTATTCCAATATTTCCAACATATTGTTGTGTATCGCAATTTTGATGTATTTTCGATTATTTGGCACAAAATCCCCCTCTAGGAGGACATGCCCGACCTAACCCTGGAGGTCCGGACCTGTTCCTTGGGATCGGCTTTCGTCATCGCCCGCTTTTTGATGGTCCTGGGCCCAGTGGGGGCCCACAGGGGGCTCAAAGAAAAAGGCGAATCCCTCCCGGTGTGGTGATTGTTGTGGCGACTCCAGGAGGTGGGGGTCTTTGCAGACGACATTGCGAAAAAGTTGCAACATCGCGAAACATCACCAGAGGCCTAGATTCCATCTTTCTGTTGCATTTTTTGAGCAGGATCGATCTGAGTTGGTCCAGGGGCCCGAAACTGGCCGAAGACGCCCAGTGTGATTAAATGCAACGCCCCGATATCAGGGTCGATCCTCGACTTCCAGTCGGTTTTTCATCCCGCGAGTCGTGTTCTGACGGTTCCGGAGCTTGGCGAGGGCCCCCGGAGGCCGAAAAATGACAAACATTTCTTGTCGTGGTTGATGTCAAGACGCGAGCTTGTTTGGGGATCTGTTCATAATTCTAGAATCTAGAAGCTTCGCGTAACCCCACCTGTCTATCCAGAAATGATGCCCAAACAAGTTGCCACGATCAGGGATGTGGAGGAGAATGCAGTGGAATAAATGGCTGGGTAAGACGTCGCACCCCAAGAGTGGGAGGATGGAGGAGGAATCGGATGAGGACCAGGCGAAAGAATAAGAGGAGGAGGAGGAGGAGGAGGAGGAGGAGGAGGAGGAGGAGGAGGAGGAGGAGGAGGAGGAGGAGGAGGAGGAGGAGGAGGAGGAGGAGGGAGGGGAGGGGAAGGGGGAGGGGGAGGAAGAAGGAAGCACGAGGAGGAGGAGGAGGAGGAGGAGAGCGAGCAGAAAGGCCAGAGGCCGCTTGGATGCCTCTCGTAGTCTCTCTTCGGAATTCTTTCGAGAGTTTCTTGGAGTCCTCTTGGGGCGTCGTGGGAATCTCTTGGCAGTCCCAGGGGCTTCTTGAGGCGTCTTGGGTGCCTCTGGGGGGCCTCTTGGAGCCTCTTGGGGGTCTCTCGGGAGCCCCATGGGGGCACCTTGGGGGCATCGTAGGGGCCTCCTGGGGCCTCCTGGGTACCTCTTGGGGCCTCCTGGTGGGCCTCTCGGGGCCGTCTTGGGGCACCTTTGGGAGCCTCGGGGCCATCTCGGGGCCATCTTGGAAGAGATCGATCAAAGGAGGGGAGCTTCGTAACGAGCCCCCCGAGGAAGGCAACATGTCGCCAATACCTCAGAAAAATAAGTGCCTCTCGGGGGCCTCTTAGAGCGTATTTAGAATCTATTGGGAGCCTCTTGGGGGCACCTTGGGCGCCTCTTTGGGGCCTCTTGGAGCCTCCTGGGCACCTCTTGGGACGCTCTTGGGGCACCATTGGGAGCCTTAGGGGCCATCTTGGGGCCATCTGGGAAGAGATCGATCAAAGGAGGGGGCTCCTTAATTAGGCCCCCCCGTCCAGGAGGTCGACATGTGGCCAACACCTGTGTAAGCTCAGTGATGTTGGCCTTCTCGCCAAGGCCCCGTGGGGCGTCTTCGGGTGCCTCTCGGGGGCCTCTTGGTGCGTCTTGGGGGTCGCTTGGGGGCCTCTTGGGGACATCTCGGGGGATTCTTGGGGCCTCCTGGGCACCTCTGGGGGGCATCTTGGGGCAGCCATGCATCTTGACGGAGATCGATCAAAGGAGGGGTGCATCAATGATGTTGGATTCCGCACCGAGGCTATCTTGGGCGCTCCAACGACCCGCGATCCCCCCTCCAAACCCAGGGGCAGGGGGCGGGGGAGGGGTCTAGACACGTTCCCCGCCCGCAAGCTGCCTCGCTCATTTCCACCCGCCTTCCCAGCACAGGAGTAGCACCCGAGCCTCAGCATGTTCAGCGATTGCTTATGGATGGGCAGCTACTGGAAACCACGTGCGCGACGCTGGGGCGAGATGCGCCACGCGTGCCAGGCGCCCCACGCCCGCCAGGTGCGCCAGGCACCCCTGGGACCCAAGTGTGCCAAGCACGCCTGGCGCGCCGGATGCGTGTCGCATGGTCCAGCCGCGCCAAGTGTGCCACGTTCGGGACGCGCGCAGAGTGTGCCAGGTGCGCCTGCGCACTTGACAAACAGCACACGTCGGGAAACGTGTCGGCTCCATTATCCGTTTCGAAAATCAATGCGCCATGGCGGTGGGGAGGCCGTCATGATGTCTGGTGGGCCTGCACACAGCAGGCAGCGTGCCAGCGTTCCCGCCGTCTCCATCAAAAACCAATGGACACAGATCGCGGGGTGGCCGCGCACAGTCCAGGTTCTGCCACAGCACTTCGTATTGTTTTCACATGGATGGAGGCCTTGCCCGCAGCAGGCAATATGAGGCCCCCCTTCCGCCGTCCCTGTCAACAAACGATACAAAGTGCTCGCGGGACCCACGAGCATGACCCAAGATTTTGCTCCAAAGTGCGTTGCGCATTGTTTTGACAGGGGTGGTGGGGGGTGCTGGCACTGGTCCTGGTTGGCTGCTGGTCGCCTGGTGAAGGGGGTGTTTATTAACAGGGAACCGTGATTAACCCCTCCCCTAAGGGGAAGAAGGGGGGGCTGGAAGAGGAAACGCTCTAGACCGCTCACGCCCAGAGGTCTGATGGGACTGGGTGGTGGCCCCCCGTGGCGATGCGCTGGGGTGGCAGATGCACTCGGCAGCAACTGCTGGGGGGCCTTGCACGTCCTCGCTTCGAGAGGGCATCAGCCTGCGCTCGCGTGTGGCAAACACTGGGATCGTGCCTGTTCAGCGCCGACTGGAGTCGAGCCAACGCCGCCCTGCGGCAGAAAAGCGTCGACTCGCAGGAAGCCAGCAGGACGACGCGGGAGCCTGCCAGAGGTCGACCCCCCGGAGGCCTCGACCCCTCTGACGGCGCCGGTTTTTTTTTTCATGCACGTTGGCGGAAGAGCTCCCGGGGGCCGGGCGAGGGCCCCCCCAGAGGCCGAGGACAGTTGAGCACCTCCCGTCGCGATTTTCCTCACGGAGCGGGGGGGGGGATCTGCGCCCCCCCCGTCCTCCTCCTCCTCCTCCTCCTCCTCCTCCTCCTCCTCCTCCTCCTCCTCCTCCTCCTCCTCCTCCTCCTCCTCCTCCTCCTCCTCCTCCTCCTCCTCCTCTCCTCCTCCTCCTCCTCCTCCTCCTCCTCCTCCTCCTCCTCCTCCTCCCCCCCCCCCCCTCCTCCTCCTCCTCCTCCTCCTCCTGGGAGGACGAGTGGCAAGCGGGGGCGGGTGAGCGGCACAGCAAGGCGGCTTCGGCTGCGCCGGTCTCGACGCGCAGGTGGCCCGCGCAGGGTCGCGCGGTAAGCGCCCGCGGGGCTCCCCTGCGGCGCGCCCCGCTGGCGGCCCGCGCAGGTCACCGCGTGCGGTCGTCGTAATGGCATCCCGCGCAAGACCCGCTTCTGCTCGTCGCTCAAAGGGGCGACGTTCTCGAAGATGCAGGCCGACCCACGTCGATTGGCGTCTGTTGATGTCGGCCCGCGGGGGCCGACACGATGACGTGGGAGGCTCCCGCGAGGTTCCCCAGCAGGCGCAGACGCCCCCCAGAGATCGGACGCTTCGTTTTCTCCGTCTGGGGTCCCCGGAGATCTCGACCCTCTCTGGGGGCCGCCTCTTCCCCCCGCGGGAGTAGCCTTTGTCTGTTCGGGGGCCAGGCGGGGGCCTCCAGAGGCCGAGAACAGCTGATGAAAGGCGCCGTCGGCGTGGAACAAATCGGGCCCTGCTTCGAGCCGCATCGGCGATGTATCGGCGATGCGGCGCGATCCTCCGACCCCACCTGCTCGGACCTCACCTGGGAGTCCTCGAGCGCCTCCAGGTGGATCGGCAACAAGCTCAGGGGCAGGCCTTCTCAGAAGGCGGCGGGGCTTCCCAGAAGCCATCGCGCCTTTTGGGAGCTTCTTGCCCGAGCATTTTCTCTGGGTGGAGGGCAAAGGGTGAAGTCTGAAATGCCGTTTCGATGGATTCTCGAGGCCTGAGTCTTCAAGAGGTGAATCACAGGACGGATTGATCTTCGAGGCGCATAGGCCCATCTGGATCTCACCCTGAGCCCTCCACCTTAAGAAAATGCCCAGCTTGTGCCTGCAGAGAGTGCGCAGGACACTCCCAGGAAGGCCGAGGAGGCCTCGCGAGCCCTCTCGGCCCGCCCCCGCCTGCCTCGCCCCCTCTGGGCGCCCAGGCTCCCGACGCCATGAGTTGTTGTCGACGTCGGCCCCACAGAGGCCTCGACCTATTCCCCTCAAAAGGCGAACACGCCAAAAACATTGATTTCCCTAAATGATTTTTGCTTAGTAGGACTCTCTCGGGGTCCTTTTTCGACCGTCTCGAGGGCCGGCGAGGGCCCCCAGCGAGGCCGAAGATGGCCGAGCGCCTCCCGTCCTCTTTTTTTGTCCAAGGCCCGGGGGGGCCTGGGGCTGACCCCCTGGGCTCGCCGCCAGGTTCCGGCAACGCACGGATTCAGGTGGGGGAGGGGGGAGGGGGGAGGGCTTCGTGAAAGCAGCCCTGCTCCTTGGAAGGCGCTGGCCTCTTCTATAGATGGAAGGCCAGCACCTTCCAAGAAGCAGCCCCTTCATAAGAAGCCTCCCCCCCTCCCCCCATACTCCCTTGTGCGCGCCCCCACGTGGGCTCGAGGATCGAGTGTTCGAGGATTCAGCATCGAGGCGGCCAGGATCGAGGGGGGACCCCGGCTCGTGGTGCGCGCCGCCTTCG
>CAUYUJ010018958.1:0-45000 GCA_963575745.1 Prorocentrum cordatum | reverse complement strand
TTTTCTTGCATTGCAGCTTTGCCCACATCGGGAAGGGTTGGGTTCGCTGGGTCACTGGCCAAAGTACCCGCTAGTGGAGTCCCCGTTTCAGGGGCGCTGATGTGCGTGGACCTCATGCGAGCGCCACGTCTGGAAACCCGCCCCCCCTCTCTCCATCCGTGGACGCCTGCAAGCTCCTGAGGCGCATGTGCGCGCGCGCGGCGCCGAAGGCGAGGGCCACCGTTTCTGAAGAGGGCCCGCCCTCCGACGCGAAGCTCCTGCAGACTTTCTGACCCTTGTGGATGCTAAGTTTATGTCGGGCCTGTCCCCCTACATCGAGGAGCCATTCGCGAGGGCAAGGGATGGAGGCGGAGAGGAAGATGCGGAGGAGAGGAGGAGGAGGAGGAGGAGAGGAGGAGAGGAGGAGAGGAGGAGGAGGAGGAGGAGGAGGAGGAGGAGAAGAGGAGGCGGAGGAGGAGGAGGCGGAGGAGGCGGAGGAGGCGGAGGAGGAGGCGGGGAAGGGAGGAGGCAGCGGCGAGCCCAAATCTCCCAGTGCGCCCAATGCTCCGACGATAGTGGTAGGTTTTTGGACGTGGGTTCCTGGAGGTTCCTCCAGCCTCGGGGTGCTTTTCAGCGGCTGCGCTTCGACACGAGTGATCCGGGGATGCCAGAATCGTCCAGAACGGTTGCCAGACGTCCGAGCTATGGCGTGTTGTTGCGTGAGTGCCCAGATCTCCGACGATCCCTGAGACCACCGCCGCCGCAACGGCGGAGGCGGAGGGGGAGAAGGAGGAGGAGGAGAAGAGAAGGAGGATGACGAGGAGGAGGAGGAGGAGGAGGAGGAGGAGGAGGAGGAGAAGAGGAGGAGGAGGAGGAGGAGGAGGAGGAGGTGGAGGAGGGGGAGGAGAATGATGAGGCGGAGGAAGTGGAGGAGGAGGCGAGGCCCAGAACCGGCCCCCCTCTTGAAGCTCGATCGGCCCCGAGGTCCGGATGCTGCTTCTCGCGCCAGGCGCTTCCTCGCCCGGCTTCGGGCCCCCCGGGACCTTTGAGAGGTCGATGCGACTCGAAAGAGGGGGTCTGCCCAGATCCCTGACGCCAGGATTTTTGTTCGCGACGTCGACCTTCAGACGTCCCGACCCATCCCCCTGGACCGTTTCTTCATCCAGCGCCGTTTTTGTTCGACGGTCCCGGGGGCCGGCATGGGGGCCGCCAGAGGCCGACAGCACGGACAAAGTCTCTCCCTTCCACGCCTTGCTCCTTGCCCGAGGAGGTCGAGGTACAGAGCTCCGTGCGTGGTGTTTCGCGTTGGCGTGTTTTTGTTTCGGCACCTTCGGCTCACGTGGCCCTCGCCTGGCCCCTCGCGGGGGAGGGGGGGGCCGCTCCAGCTGCCACTCAGCGCCCGCTCTGCGGCAGGAGGCCTCACACATGGTACCCCAGGTTACCTCCAACCCTCCTCCGCCTCCTTCTCCTCCTCCTCCTCCTCCTCCTCCTCCTCCTCCTCCTCCTCCTCCTCCTCCTCCTCCTCCTCTCTACGGTCGTCTCCTCCTCCTCCTCCTCCTCCTCCTCCTCCTCCTCCTCCTCCTCCCCCGACACCGACCTTCATCGCGCCGTGAAAAACTGATAGCGCCCCAAACGCGGAAGATGGGGTCCCAGAGCCCCCTCGTGTCATAAAAAAGTCAAGGTGCATTGACGAGGTTTCAACATTCAGCCAAAGACCCAGACCCCCTCGAAGGGTGAGAAGATCACGACGGACATTTTTTTGTGTATGCTATTGTTCGGCCTAGTGGGCTCCTTACCAGGCCCCCAGGACGAGTCAAAAAAAACATTCAGGACGACGAAGCGAACCCTGGGAAAAGGGGTCGAGACCTTTGCAGATGGGGGGCGAGACCTCTGCAGATGGGGGGGCGACGTTATTATTTTTCTTGTTTTTATTAAAAAAGAAAACAAAAAAAGACATCGGGTTTCTGGGTCAGACGCTCAAAAATCACACCCAAGATGGCCTCGGGGCCCCACACCCCGCCAGGTTCTTCGGGCCCCAGGGCCACTACAGGCCGATGCGGCTCGAAGCGTGCAGGAGAAGTGTGGGGCCTAGGGCTCCGGTCATGCTTTCTCGCGGTGTTTGTTTGGCTGCAGCGCCCGATCTCAGGGGACCCCAGACCTCCCAGCGTACTGAAGCACAATCGGACGGAGGTTTTCCATCGCTTTTGGCGACTGGGGGCCCTCGCTGGGTTCAGGGCAGTGAATAAAAACGGTTCTCCTGACTTCGGATCCGCAGAGCTTTGGCTGATTCTCCTACTTGAAACTGTGTCGGGCATGCAGCCCAAACGATGCGAAAAAGTAGGGCGGACATGTCCGCCTCGGAGACGTGGGGCGAACCTGTCCGCGAGGTCAGGGCGGAGGCAGCGACGGCAGTGCGGGGCAGAGAGATCGGCAGCAGCAGGGGCCTCGAGGAGCCACGGGCGGGACTGCCCGCACTGCGTCTGCGGGAGCGCCCGAAGGACGGCGGACCCGGAGTCAGGAGGAGGAGGAGGAGGAGGAGGAGGAGGAGGAGGAGGAGGAGGAGGCGCAGGAGGAGGCGAGGAGGAGGAGGAGGAGGGAGGAGGAGGGAGGAGGAGGAGGAGGGAGGAGGGAGGAGGAGAGAGGAGGAGGAGGAGGAGGAGGAAGGAGGAGGAGGAGGAGGAGGAGAGGAGGGAGGAGGAGGAGGGAGGAGGAGGAGGAGGAGGAGGAGGAGGAGGAGAGGAGGAGGAGGAGGAGGAGGAGAGAGGGAGGGAGGAGGAGGAGGAGAGGGGGAGGCGGCTCGAGGCTCGAGGCGGTCCATGGCTCGAGAGGCCCCGCGGCGGAGGAGCCGGGGCGGCGGAGGCCCGGGGGGGAACGGCCGGCGGGCCGGCCGGCCAGGGCGAGTTCGCGGGCCGCGGCGCGGCGGCGCCCAGCGACCCGGGCGGCGACGCGCCGGAAGAGGGCGGCGGCGGCTGCGACGGCCTGGAGCCTTCTCCTCCTCCTCCTCCTCCTCCTCCTCCTCCTCCTCCTCCTCTGAGGGGGGCACGTCGGGCACGTGCCCCACACAGGAGAAGCATTCAGGCAGGGCATGTTTGCAAGAATCGTGCGGGGGCGGTTTCCCCATCGGTTTGGGGGGCCATGTTGGGCGCATCGTTTTATTGCTGCGTCGATTTCCGCCCAGAGTCCGCCTGTAGGGGGACATGCCCGACCTAATTCTAGGGCGGGCGGTAACGAGTGGACTTGTAAGGCTTTGTCGACCTCTTATGAAGCCGCCTCGATCGGAGATCGATTGATCTCCGAGGCGTCGCCGCGCTGGGTGCTGCGACGCGCGGCCTGTAAAGTCTTTGGGAGGGCGCCGCGGCCACCAGGGCAAACTCCGCCTCGGACGCAGGGCTTGCCGTGAGGTTTGCCGCGGCGCCGGCTGTGCCTCCTCCCTCCCGGGACGCAGGGCTTGCCGTGGGTTTGCCGTGGTGTCAGCGCCGCTCACCTGGGCGCGTGGAGAAGAAACGGCGCGGCCCACATTTGGGCGTTTCGAGTAGGAGATCGACTACGGAATTGGCTTGCCCCCAAATTCACGAGACCGGCGAAACCCCCAAGCATAATCTTTTTAGGG
The DNA here is from genome assembly GCA_963575745.1 of Prorocentrum cordatum. NCBI lineage: Eukaryota > Dinophyceae > Prorocentrales > Prorocentraceae > Prorocentrum > Prorocentrum cordatum. The sequence goes on along the minus strand of CAUYUJ010018958.1, from coordinate 41,411 downwards.
CTATAGGGCTATGGGGCTACAGGGCCATAGGGCGGCTATGAGGCTATGGGGCTACAGGGCTATAGGGCTGTAGAGCTATCGGGCTATTGGGCTGTAAGGCTATACGGCTATTGGGGTATTGGGCTAAAGGGCTATCGAGACATAGGGCTATAGGGTTGTTAGGGCTATAGGGGTGTTAGGGCTGTTAGGGCTATAGGGCTGTTAGGGCTATAGGGCCTTTAGGGCTATAGGGCGACAGGGGTTTCATGGCTAAAAGGCAAAAAGGTCATAAGGCTATAGGACTATAGGGCAATAGGGCTATAGGGCTATAGAACTATTAGGGCTATAGGGCTATAGGGCTGTAGGGCTATATGGATACAGGGCTATGGGGCTATACGGCTATAGGGCTGTTAGGGCTCTAGGGCTACCGCGCACCTGGGCATCTGGGCACCCAGGCACCTGGGCACCCGGGCACCCGGGCGTGCCGCCGAAATCGGCGCCGTACCTCACTTACCATATGAATCCGCCAGGACCCCTACAGAGGCAAGCTCAGGTTGGGGAACTGTCTCTCCGAGTTTACGAACACGACGTAGGATGCTCGTAGATTCTTCTGCGCATCTCTCGTAGATTCGGCGCGAGAGCAATTTTTTTGGGGGTGCACCAATTCTGCAGTCGATCCCCTAGTCGAGCGTTGGCGGAACCATCGGCTGCTTGGGATCGGAGTGGAGATTTGGCAGTCGGCGGTTCGGGGGAGCGCGCCCGGCTTCGGTCCGACCGGAGGCCCCGCAGGGGCCCCGAGATCTCGTGCGCGGCGCGCCTTCGCCTCTGCGAGCGGCGCCGGTACGCAGAATTGACGCCCGCTCGCATGCGGCGATGTATTCCGCCTCCTCCTCCTCCTCCTCCTCCGCCTCCGCCTCCTCCTCCTCCTCCGCCTCCTCACCCTCCTTCTCCTCCTCCTCCCCCTCCTCCTCCTCCTCCACCTCCTCATTCCTCCTCCTTCCCCCTCCTCCTCCTCCTCCTTCCCCCTCCTCCTCCTCCTCGTCCTCCTCCTCCTCCTCAGCCGTTTCTTTCCTCGGCGTCGGCCCTCGGGCGGCGTCATCGAGCCCCTGGGCCAGCAGAGCTGGATCCGGGATGAGAGGCTGGCCCTTGGGGAAGCGCGTCGGGGCTTCGGGGGCCGCGGGCCGGAGAAGTCAGACGTCGGGCTGGCGGATGTCAGGGCGGACGGGAGCGTCGTGCGTACGCCAGCGACGCTCCCGGTCAGACCCATCCTGGGCCCAGGATCGGTGCGTGCGTCTTCCCGGCCAAAGGAGGGCGTGACCCAGGTGGGCGGTTCACGAAGGACCCCATCCCTCCCTCCTTCGGTGTTTCGATGTCGTTTTCGGCACCGCAACGCGTCCTTCCCATCACCAGAAGGGTGCCCTTCAAGAGACTCCTGCGGAATCCTGTTGAACAAACCCATGAAGGATCAGTCGACAACCCATTGTTTATTTGCGCAATTGGTTCGCTGGTTCGGTTTTATGATCGGATAACCTTTTTAGTTTTCGTCAGCGTTCTGCTTGAAATTACCCCGCATTGTCGAAGAACTATCCGTGGTTGATGGTGTGCTTTTGCATGTCGATCCTTATTCTCGTTCAGTAAAGGTTGGCGCTGTGAAAACGAAGTGGCCCCAAACGTGGAGATGGCTCCGGCTTCGGTTCGCGTCGTCGGTGCGGGCGACGCGAAGCTGTGCGAGGGCGATCGTGTGGCGATCGGAGCCAGGGTCAATGCGGACAACATGTGTCTGCCCCAATCGTCACGCGGGAAGCGGAATCCAAATTGTGAAATTGAAAAAGCTTAATTGTGGGATTGACTACTCCTGACAAGGGGGAAGGATGAGGGTCGGATGAGGTGCAGCGTGCCTTCGTTACCATGATGCCACCCCGTTTACGTGATGTCACCCTCGTTTACGTGATGCCACTTGCTGGCGTTTATGTGATGTCACCTTGTTCACGTGATGCTACCCGCTACCAACTACGTGATGCTACCTCGTTTGAGTGATGCCACCTGTAAAAGTTTATGGGATGTCACCTCGTTTGCGTGATGCCACTTGCTAGCGTTTGCGTGATGCCACCTCATTGCGTGATGTCACCTACCGTCTACGTGATGTCGCCTCGTTTACGTGGTGTTACCCGCTACCGTTTACATGATGCCACCTCTTCTAAGTGATGCCACTTGCAAGCGTTTACGTGATGCCACCTCGTCGACGGAGTGTCATTTGCTGGCGTTGACGTGATATAACATCGTTTACGTGGTGTCACTTGTTAGCGTTTACGTGATGTTAACTCGTTTACGTGATGTCATTTGCTAGCGTTTCGGGGATGACACTTGTTCGCGCTCGATGACGTCACCTGCTTGTGTGTGTGTGTGTGGTGTGTGTGTGTGTGTGTGTGCGTGCGTGCGTGCGTGCGTGCGTGCGTGCGTGAGTGTGTGCGCGCGTCTCTGTGTGTGTGTGTGCGTGTCCGTGTTTATTACTCCGCCTCGTCGCCGCGCGCGAGGCCGCGATTGCAAATGTTTTGTTTGTTTGTTTGTGTGTGTGTGTGCGCGCGCACGTGTGTGTGCGCTTGCGTGTGTGTGTGTGAGAGTGTGTGCGCTCGTGTGTTGTCGCTTGCTAGCGTTTACGTGGTATCACTTGCTAGCGTTTACGCCCACCTGCTCTCGATTTCGTGATGACGTCACATGCACATGCTAGCGTTTACGGGATGCCGCCTGGCTGCGTATACGTGAGGCCATTTGCTAGCGTGTACGCGGTATCACTTATTAGCGCTTCAGTGGTGACAACAAGCGAGTGTTTACGTGATGCCACCTGCTGGCATTTACATAATGCCACTTGCTAGCGTTCACGTGGACTTACAATCGCCACGTCAAATACGACATTCGCATGCTAGCGAGTGCCCCGCAGAAATTTCTGATTCACCGACGTCCTCGGACACCCGTTGGAGTTCTGAGGGCAGCTTGTGAGGTCCACGACCGACCGCGACCGAACAAGTTGCCCTCCGATGTCTTACAGCCAGATGTTTGCCAGAGTGGGCCCCAAACAGTGTGTTTCTAGCAATCAGTGGTGTGCATTGTCTGTTGCGCAATCTTTGTGGCACAACAAGTGCGGTGCGACTTATGTTCTGCAGTCCGCTGTGTGCTAAATATGTTGCGCAAGATTGCGTGTGCAGCCTATGTTGTGCAAGCTGTTGTTTGTCTCACCTGGGTAGTGCCCTCAGCGGTGTGCAATTTATGTGGCGCAGCCCAGGTAGTGCAGTTCATGTGGTATGACCTGCGGTGTGCCATACATGTAGGCCAGTATATGCGGTGCGATGTGTGTTCTACCATCCATGGTGCGCAAGGTGTTGTTGGCAACGTGCGCGGTGCAAGCGATGTGCGAAACAAAATATGTGGTGCGATGTATGCTGTGCAAATGATGTCCTGCAAAATATGCGGCGCGGCCTGTGCGATGCAACTTGCGCGGTGCAATATATGCGGGGCAGTTGATTTTAACAACCGAATTGATTTCATTGTTTTAAAAGCCCTTGCACGCACCCGGCCCACCCACCCGCAACTTAGTTTGCAAAACCCATGCGGCAGCGATTGCGATGAGTTCTTAGAGTTGGCTGGGGCATCTCTGCGGCCGCGGTAGCCCGCGCATGCTTGCGCGCGCAGCGGCCAGCTAGTTTGGCGAGGCCGACGCGGCCGCGGTGGCGCTGATCGCTGGACACTTCCCAACGGGCACTTCAGCGCGAGTCGGTGATTCGGGCGGGCGCGGTATCATGGCGACGCCGGCGACGGTAGACGCGATTATACCAGTAGCGTTGATGTTGGCGATGGTGGCGGTGACGATGGTAAGGCCAATTACGGCGCCGATGTTGATCGCGCCCGCCGATAGCGATGACGATGTTCTCGCGTCGGCGATGATGGTTGTAAAGGAGGTGGACACGCGCGCGAGGCCGACGCGCGCGAATGGCCCGCGTGGTATTATTTCACACGGGTCGCGCCTCCCAGCACGCGCGCAAGGGCGTTCGAATGAGTTCGACGTGCGGGGCTAGAGGCCCGCGTGGCATAAGTTGATGGAAATATTTGAAAACTCTATGGTCTCTTAAGAATCCACAAGGCTGCGAACGCAAGCTTGCTTTGGAAACGGACGTTGCAAAGCTGCCCGTGTTGTCCACGGTTTCGGGGCATTCGTTCTTGAATCCCTTGCGACGCATTATTTGTTGGAAAGATTCCGGCATGCGCGCGCGCGACGACGCCCGCGCGCGCACGCCGTCCCATTTGTGTTAAGGGGTTCTTGCGACAACACGCGCGCAATTGCGTTCGAGCGGTTTCGGCATGCGCGCGCGAGAGGCCCGCTTGGTCGCATGCGATAAAAACGGTGAACACCTTTTTGGATCCCGCAAGACTTCGCAAGAGCGCGGGCGCACGTTTTGTTTGAAACCCGCGTTGCGAAACCATTTATATATATATATATATATATATATATATACAAGATTCTGAAGGCTCGCTACGCTTCGCCTTCGAATCTTGGTCCTTCTCCTTCTCCTTCGCCTCATCCTGCCCCTCCTCCTTCTCCTTCTCCCCTGCCCTCCGCCTCCTCGTTCGGCCCGGCTTGGCGGGGCCGAAACGGGCCGGGCCGGCGGGCGAGCCGGTCGAGCTGGCGCCGATCGGGCAAGGGTGGGCGGCGGCAGCGGCTGTAGCGACGACGACGACGACAACGACGACGACGACGACGACGACGGCAGCGGCGGCGGCGGCGACGACGACGACAGCGACGACGACGATGACGATGGCGGCGACGACGATGACGACGGTGGCGGCGGCGGCGGCGGTGGCGGCGACGACGACGACGGCGGCCTTTCCACCTGCGCGGCCTCCCCCATACGTCGTTGTCGTCGTCGTCGTCGGTCGTCGTGCGTCGTCGTCGCCGTCGTCGTCGCCGTTGTATCGTTGCCGTCGTCGTCGTCGCCGTTGTTTCGTTGTGATCGGCGTCGCTGGCCGGAAAGCTGCCTCCGCGAACCTGGTGGCTGGCATTCCGGGGATTTGGGGCCATGACTGACGTGCGTGATTTGTGTATCGTGCTGCGCGGCGCGCGGGCGTGCGTGCGCGCGTCCGCGCGCGCGGTGTGCGCGTGCGTGCGTGTGTGTGCGCACGCATGCGTGTTTTGTGAGTTTTTCGCGTAGTGTGGCGGTTGGGCGCAGTGTTCGGGTACTGCGCATGGCCCTCTGCTAGAAATTACTGTCGCCTCCCCGCGCGGCCGCTGTTGTGACGTTCGCCCCTGAGGAACGTTGCTGCAGGTTGCGCATGCCCGGTTCGAATGAGGAATAACGTAAGGGGCCCCCACCCACCGCACGTGGCGCCTAGGAATATCCCTGCCGACGCGCGGACGGCGATGGAAGTGGTGGCCATGGCGACGATGGCCAGAACAACAACGACCAGGGGGGCGGCGACGACGGCGCAAATGACGACGACAACGGGGGAGGCGACAACGGAGCGACGACGACGACGACAATTCAAAGGCGATAACGACGACGACGACGACAACAACGACGACGACAACGGGACACCAAGATAGGGCGACCTGGTGGCTGGCATTCCGGGCGGCCTGGGTGCAGACACATGCTCGCATACCCGAAGGGCCCCCTGTGCGCCTTCCTTTTTTTTTGTTCCGTCGGCGACGCCCTGTGTCTGGGAACACCCAAGAAACGCATTGATATACCCTTCCCGCGGTTGTATATCGCGCTGCGTGGGCTCGGAAGGACGCATGGGCTGAAGTAGAGAGGAATGCATGAAACAGGAACGCGCGATGTATACTGAGCACAACATGCAATCCAACATTCATAATCGAAATACCACTCAGAGATAAACGTTCAAGTGTGCCTGTGCGTGCGTGCTCGTGGGTGTGTATGTGGTGACCTGTGCGTGTGAGGGTATGTGTGGTTGTGGATGAGGGGCGTGTGTGTGCTAGGGGTGTGTGGGTGTGTGTGCGTGCGGGTGGGTGTGCGTATGTGAATGCTTGTATGTGAGCGGCTTTTGTCTACAGGTCACCGTGCCTGGGCTGTGGATCAGGAGCCTTCGGCATGCCTCTGACTTGGGCCGCGGGGCTGGTCGCGGGGGGGGGGGTGACAACAACAACAATCACTTCAAAACGTATTGCTCCTCTATGCACGCATCCACCTCACGATGTGTATCCGAAGCAATGGATGTCCGCCCGAGTCGTGTTAGCCCGTGCCCCCATTACCCGCCACGTGTAGTTGGTGCTCTGTTCGATCATCGTGCCCGGGCTTGACTGCCATGGCGGAGAAGATCGCAGGACAACCTGGTGGCTGGCATTCCTGGTGTCATGGGGGGAGGGTACGGTACGAAGGGAGGGGATAAATGCATAGAAGTAGGAGGACTGATGCTCCGCGGACCTGCCTTTTTGGAAACGCCGATGTGGCGGAGAGGTGGGGTAGAGCGTGGCCAAGGTACCTGACCATGAGTTCTCCGAGTCGGTTTGGAAAGCCTTCGGGGATCATGTGGAGGAGAATGAGCACGAAGAGAAGAGGAAGAGGAAAATGGAGAGTAGTGGGAGGCTTTAAAGAGCGTCTTGGGGCACGCTTGGGGTTTCTTGCGAGCTTCCTGGAGGCGTCTTGGAGGCGTTTTGGGGGGCTTTCCTGGGCCAGCTGGGGGCATTCGGGGGCTTCTTGGGGGCCTCTTTGGCAGTTTTAGGGCTTTCCTGGCCCGTCTGACGCCGTCGGAAGCCGTCTTGGAGGCCACTCTGAACCGACTTGGGGCCCTCTTGGGGCGCCTCAGGGCCGTCTTGGAGGCCATCTTGGGCGTCTTGGAGGCCCCTGGGCCGTCTTGGGGCCGTTTTGGGGCCCTCTTGGGGCCTTCTTGGGGGCCTCTTGGGCCGTCATGGGACCATCTTGGAGGGCTCTTGGGCGCTCTTGGGGCGATGTTGGGGGCCTCTTGGGCCGTCTTCGGCCGTCGGAGAGCTGAAAAGAAGAACATGCCAAAATCCTTCAACAAACCTAAGGAAAATCGATGATTTTAGCCTCTTCGGGCCTCCCTGGAGGGCGTCTTGGAGGGCTCTTGGGCCCTTTTGGAGGCTTCTTTGGAGCCTTTGGGGCCGTCTTAGACCATCTTGAGGCTATGCTCGGCCGTCTTGGAGGCCATCTTGGCCTTTTGGAGGCCATCTTGGCCGTCGTGAGGGGACTTGTGGGGTGTCTGGAAGGTCCGAGGGATGCTTTGGAGGACTCTTTCCAGGTCTCCGCCGGTGCCCCGGGAGGGCCTGGAATTATCTGATGCCCATCTCTGTCGGGTTTTTCCGTGTCATGTAATAAGGATAAGGAATATATATATATATATATATATATATATATATATATATATATATATATATATATATAATATAAATATATATATATTAATATTAAAAAATGTGTTCGTGACTCTCGATTTGAAATCCTTACGAAAACTTAGGTTGTTGAAGGATTCCCGCATGCGCGCGCGACGACGCGCGCGTGAGCACTTTTTCTTTTGCAAGGGAGTCTTGGACACTTTTGTTTTTTGATGAACGCGTGCGCGCGCATAGTTGTTTTGCAGAGGATGGCCTGGGGGGTGTCGATGACGGCTGGGCTGGCATGGTATGAATTCATATGTAAAATTGACACGGGGTCGCGATCACGTGCGAACTACGTACCGCGAGGGGGGATAGTTATCTGGCTTCGGGAGGGGGTGCAATGTATTATTCTTTTCAGAAAGGAGAATCGGCGCGGTGCAATCTAGGCGGGGCAATCTATGTGGTACAGTTTATGTGGTGCCATCTACGCGGCGCAACCTATGTGGTGCAATTGACTACCCTGCACCGCGCTTGACCACTCCACTGCTCGCGCAAACATCCCACCCACCCACCCGCAACTTGGTTCGCAAAATCTCTTAAGACCGTGACGGTGGGTACCAGATGGCACTTGCCAACGACAGCGACGCCGACGACGACAGCGACAACGACGACGACGACGCCGCCGACAACGACTACGACCACACCGGCGACGTCTCCAACGACTTCGACGACGCCGACAACGACGACGACAACGACGACGACGACGACGACGACGACACCGACGACGACGCCGACGACGACGACGACGATGCCAACGACGACGACGACGATGACGACGCCGACGACGACGACGACGACGCCGACGACGACGACGACGTCAACGACGCCGACGCTGACGACGACGACGACGACGACGACGACGACGGCGGCGACGACGACGACGCCGACAACGACGACGAAGACGACGACGACGCCGACGCAGACGACGACGACGAAGACGACGACGACGTCGCAAACGAAGACGACGACGAGGGAGGAGGGAGGACGACGACGGCGACAACGGCGACAATGACGACAACGACGAGGGAGGACGGAGGACGGCGACGACGCGAACGACGAAGAAGGAGGAAGGACGGCGACGCCGACGACGGCAACGACGAGGGAGGAGGGAAGACGACGACGACAACGACGACGACGACGACGACGGCGACGAAATAGGAGGGACGACGACGAGACGCCGACGACGGACGACGACGACGACGACGAGGGAGGAGGAGGAAGGACGACCACGGCGACAACGACGACGGAAACGACCACGACGCCAAAGAGGACGACGACGACGAACACGAGGAAAGACAGAGGACGACGTAGGCGACGACGACGACGACAACGACGCGGGAGGAGGGATGACGGCGACGACGACGACGACGACGACGCAAGAGCGCGCGCGCACGCTTTTGTTGAAAATCCGTGTTGCGAAACCTTGGGTTTTTGTAGGTTTTTTGGACGCACGATTCCGAAACCCTTCCGCAACCTATGGGTTTTGAAGGATTTCGGCGTACGCGCGCGACCACGCGCGCGTCTGCACTTCGTCCCATTTATTGCAGAGGATTCTCGCGACGGCACACGCGCAAGGGCGTTCGACAGATTTCGACATGCGCGCGCGAAGCCCGGTTGGTAGCATTTCTGTGAAAATCGTGAAAAACCTATGATTTTCTCAAGATTTCGCAAGAGCTCGCGCGGAAGCTTTATTAGCAAATCAGTGTTGCGAAACCATGTGTTTTTCTATGTGTTTTTGGAAGCTCGATTGCGAAATGCTTCCGGCGCCGAGGGTTTTTGAAGGATTTCGGCATGCGCGCGCGACGACGCGCGCGTGTGCACTTCGTCTCGTTTTTTGCCAGGGATTCGTGAACAAGTGTTATGTTAGAGCAACACATGTCACCGCATAGTGTTTTTTACAAGGGACCCTCAGGGGGGGGAAACCGGCCTGCCTGGGATGGTATGATTTCATATTTAGGATGGACGAGTGTGCAGTATATATATATATATATATATATATAAATGAAATTATACTATCCCAGGGGGAGTTGATAAGTCCGGGGGGGGGGGTAGAGTCTATTTTCTTTTTAGAGAGGAGACTTGGTTTTTTTTTACAAACGGGTTGACAAGTTCTAGGTTCTTGCAAAAATCTGACCCACCCACTCTCAATTTGGTTTGCAAAACCCTTGCGGCGGCGATTGCGATGAGCGCTTGGAGTTGGCTGAGGCATCTCTGCGGCCGCTGTAGCCCGCGCATGCTCGCTCGCGCAGCGGCCAGCTAGTTTGGCGCGACCGACGCGGCCGCGCTTGCGCTGACCCCTGGGCACTTCCCAGCGGGCACTTCAGTGCGAGTCGACGACTTGGGTGAGCGCGGTATCATGGCAACGTGGCAGCGGTAAACGCGATGATGATGGTAGCGATGCTGGTGGCGATGGTGACAACGACGACTGCAATGCCAGTGACGGCGCCGATGCTGATCACGCCGACGACGATGACGGCGCCTTCGCGTCGGTGATGCAGGTTTTGGATTGAATTCGACATGCGCGCGCGGCCGACGCGCGAATGGCCCGCATGATATGATTTGACACGGATTGTGCCCCCCCCAAAGCCCGCGCGCAAATTGTTCGAATGATTTCGACATACGGCGCATGTGGCCCCTACGCTTCTCGAGAGGGTTCGCAAGAGCGCGAGCGCAGGCATTTTTGACAACTGATGCTGCACAGCCATGTGTTTTTTTACATGATTCCGGGGCATTCGATTTTGAAATCCTTGCTGATGGATTTTGTCGTGCGCGCGCGACGACGCGCGCGCGCGTGCACTTCGTCTCGTTTGTTGCAAAGGATTTGTGCGACAGCACACACGCCAAGGCGTTCGAGCGATTCCGACATGCGCGCGCGAGAGGCGCGCCTGGTTACAAGTTATGAAACGACAAACGGATGTTTGTGTCAAGAATTTGCCAGAGCTCGAGCGTAAGTTTGTTTGAGAATTCGTCGTGCGAAACCATGTGTGTTTCATTTGTTTTCGGGACTCTCGATTTTAGAAATTCTTATGCGATTCAAGGTTTTTGAAGGATTTCGGTATGCGCGCGCGACGACGCGCGCGTGCGCGCTTCGTCCCATGTTTTGCAAGGGGTGGCTGAACATTTGTAATTCTGGATAAACGAGTGCGCGCTCAGTTTTTGTTTGCATCGAATGAATGGGATGTTATGAGTTAGTTGCATGCTTGGGATGTTATGAGCTAGTTGCCTTACGAAACGAGGGGTCGTCAATTCCGGAGGGGGGGGAGATCCGAATCTTTTGTTAGATAGGGGAATCTAGACGGCGACAGGATGGGCGGCGACGGTGGCCGCATAGTCGCCAGACAGCCAGCCAGGCCCAGTTGCCCAGTTCCCTAGAAGAGGAGCACAACCCCTGAGTGCAAGCAGCACTGGAGGAATGCAGTCACGTATGTACCCAGACCCCCGACGTCATGATTTTTTCATGACGCGACCCCCAGAGGTCCAGACCCATTCCCCGGGACCGGTTTTTCGTCCTGAGTCGTTTTTTGACGGTCCCGAGGCCCGGGAAGGGCCCCCGGAGGCCGCACATGGCGACAAACCTGCGTCGTGATTTTTTCACGACGCGAGGAGGTCTGGGTATGGGGCACGGTTCGATTGCGCGGCCAAGTTTTTGGGGAAAGGCGCCCGGCGGCATCGCCCTGCGGACTTGCTCGGTGCAGCACCCGGGCCCTGCGTACCGCCGGAGGGGTCACGACGGCCTGCGCGGGCGCCGCACAAGTCCTGGGCCCAGGCCGGGCCTGGCCAGGCTCGGTGTCCGGCGCGCGGCCCCTGACCCCCGACCCCCCGGGGCCGCATGGCTCAGGAGGGAAAAAAACACACAGACACAATGAATCGTCGATTCCCCAGAAAATATGGGAATCTATGGGAAGTGGGGGGGGAAGACAAAAAACAAAAAAGTACGGGAAAATATGGGGAATCGTTGTATTTTTGTGTGTATTTATTTGTGTGTGTGTCCTGGGGCCCCTTTCGTGGCGGAAGCGGCGAGGCAGAGATGGTCGGACGTCGGCATCGAAGGAACTTGACCGGCAGGGCGTGCAGCCCTGGACCTTCCCAGACCCCCTCGAGCTATGAAAAAATCACGACGGGAGGTTTGGTGAACGGTGCGGTGGATTGGTGAACGGTGCGCGCCCTGCTCCCGCTTGCGGAAGCTGGGGCGTGCGCCGATCGCCTCTCGCTGCTTTGCGTGGCCCCCTGCTCGCCCTTGTGCCCCTCGGGGCCTCCCCCGTCGTTGCTGCTTGCTGATGGATCGACGCTAGCTATCCACAGAGCAGGAGAATCAGCTCCCTCCTGCGCCTGCTCTCGTTGCAGTCTTCATGCGGGAGGCTTTCTCATTATTTTTCGCCTCTGGGGGCCCTTACCGGCCCTCGGGACCGTCCAAAAACGACTCGGGACGAAAAACCGGTCCCGGGGGATGGGTCCAGACCGCTGGGGGTCGACGTCGTGAAAGATTCATGACGTCGGGGGTCTGGGTTCAAGATCGCCCAGACAGCACGGCGGGTCCGAAGGCAGGGGAATTGGCTCCCCGGCCCGAGGAGCGCAGGCCCCCCACGCCGGACATCCTGACGGAGGTCCAGTTCCTGGACGCCGAGCAGCCGCATCGCTCCAGCGACCCCATAGCCCCATCCCCCTCCCAACCATCCCACCACCTTGGTTGCCCCTCGAAACTCGAAGGGAACAGCCCGTATCCCCGTCTAGGGGGGGGTAAATCGGCCAGCAGGGCCCAGGCGATCGCCCAAACGATGCTCAGAAGAAAAACAAGCTGCACGAATATACATTTTTGGAGGTCCGCGCGGATATCTCGGATCGGCGTTTGGACCTCTTGGCGGCGCCTCCAGCGCCGCCCCTGGCGCGCTCCGCGCGCCAGGGAGGGCACAGTGCCGATCCGATACATCCGCGCGTGCTTCCGAGAAATTATGTTTATTTCGAGGCGGGGATTCATCCGTGATCACCGTCTGTGGGATCGATCTTCGGGGGCCGCGGCAGGCGGCAGACATATGTCTGTGCTCGTGCCCCGGGAGGGCCCGGCGTGTCCAGAGCCGCCGCCCGCCGAGGCCCCCGAAGAGCCATCCCACGGGCGGAGGCCATGGGCGAGGCCCCGCCTCGCATCTCTGCAGCGGGAGGGGGAGGGGGAGGAGGAGGAGGAGGAGGAGGAGGAGGAGGAGGAGGAGGAGGAGGGGGAAAGGGAGGGGGAGGGAGGAGGAGGAGGAGGAAGGAGAGGAGGAGGAGGAGGAGGAGGAGGTCCCAGGACGACCAGCTGCTGTACCTGGACATGGCGGAGGACCAGCCGCCGCCCTCGTCGCCGCCGGGCGGGCGCCCGCCGCTCCTGCGGCCGAGGGTGACGCCCAGCGCGCCAGCGGCTGCCATCGTTATTTGAGAGGGTAGGGCTCCCCCGCCTCCTCCTCCTCCTGCTCCTCCTCCTCCTCCTCCTGCTCCTCCTCCTCCTCCCCTCCCTCCTCTCCCTCCTCCTCCTCCTCCTCCTCCTGCTTCTCCTCCTCCGTCCGTCTGTCCTTCCGTCCGTCCGTCCGTCGTCCGTCCTCTTCCTCCTTCTCCTCCCTCCTCCTTCTCCTCCTCCCTATTATCCTCCTCTCCTCCTCCTCCTCCTCCTTCCCTCCTCTCCTTCCTCCTTCTCATCCCTCTCCTCCTCCTCTCCTCCTCCCCGAGGTCGTGGCTGACTAATCAGGCGAGTGCTCCGCAGATCGTACAGTCTTCAGATCTGCCAGCGCGCAGCTCGCCCTTGCCACTCCTCGGGTCCGCTTCATCATTTTTGTTGGCCGCCATCGCACTTTGAGAGGGTAGAGCTCCTCGTCATTCTCTTCCTCCTCCTCCTCCCCGTCCTCATCCCTCTCCACCTCCTCCTCCTCCTCCTCCTCCTCTCCAGTTCCTCTCCTCCTCCTCATCCCTCTCCTCCCCCCTCCCCCCTCCCCCTCCTCCCCCTCCTCCTCCTCCCCTCCTCCTCCTCCGCCTCCCCCTCCTCCCCCTCCTCCTCCGCCTCCTCCTCCTCCTCCTCCCCCTCCTCCCCCTCCTCCCCCTCCCCCTCCTCCTCCCCCTCGTCGTCGGCCCCCTGGGCGCGCCCCCCCTGGGCCGCGGTGCCCGCGCGGGCGGCGGCCCCCCGAGAGAGGGGCGGCGCGCCCTCCTGGCCGCGAGCGGGGTTCGCCCGCTTGATGGCCCACCGCGGCGCGTCGTCGTCGTCGTCGTCGTCGCTTCGTCGTCGTCGCCGCCTTCGTCGTCGTCGCCTCGTGCTCGTCGTCGTCGCTTCGTCGTCGTCGTCGTCGGCGTCGTCGTCGTCGTCGTCGGCGTCGTCGTCGTCGCTTCGTCGTCGTCGTCGTCATTTCAAGCCATCGCGACTGCTTCAAGCAGACGCCCGAACTTTTCGATCCCGATCCCGATCCTCCTGCTCCTCTCCCTATCTCTGTACGCATTCTTCACTGCAGTGCGCCTGCTCTGCCACCCGGCTGGCCCATAGCCAGCCAGGGCGGGGGGTCCATCCCACCTTGAAGTCGGGCGTGTCCCCCATACAGGGGGATTTTCGACGGAAATGAAGAAATACCCCCAAAATACCCCAACATGTCAAACAATATTCAAAAAATAGTCCCCAGACTATGTGTGGAATATTTTTTGATTCTTTTGGGGGTATGTTTTCTAGTGTTCGTCGAAAATCCCCCTGTAGGGGGACAGGCCCGACTTAATCCCACCTGTTCAACCCACTGCAAGATGGGCGTGCTTGCTGTCAACATGGGTAGTCTGCCGTCCACGTTGTACATTGCGTGGCGTGAGTGGGACGGAACACGCGCACCCCGTGTGCAGGGGCGAAAAATGTCGCTCTCGCCTCTCGGCGTCGCGCTCGCTTTTCCTCAGAGAATTTGGAGCTCCAGCCGGCGCGAGAGGCGAACATTCTCTTCGCACGCCGCCTCGTCGACGCGCGATGGAAAGAAAAAGTGTCGCCTCCGCCTCCGCGCCGCGCAGATGTCGCCCGAAAGTGGTGCTCCCGCCTTGGCGCGGAGCATATTTTTCGCTCGTCGAGGACTGGCGCCGCGCGCGAGCGTGAGAACACGTCGCCCTCGCCCAAGGTTAAGTCGGGCCTGTCCCCCTACAGGGGGATTTTCGACGAACAATAACAGATACCCCAAAAATGGTTCAAAACATAATCCAGAAATAGTCTGGGACTATTTTTTGAGCATTTTTTGCCTTTTTGGGGTCTTTTTGGGGGTATGTCTTATCTTTCGTCGAAAATCCCCATGTAGGGGGACACGCCCGACATAAGCCCAAGGTTCGTGCGCATTTCGCTTGGAAGCGGCGTTCCCTTGCAGGCGTAGCACATGGCTCGCTCGTCGGAGCGCATGACAGCGGCCACGGCCGCGGGGCCGCGCGAGAGCCGGCGAGAGGCCGACTTGCCTCACGCGAGCGTCGCGCAGCTTGTGCGTCAAAGTGGCAGTGCCGTGTCGGCGCGGCGCACGGTTCGTCCTTCTTCCGCGTTCATCGGAAGCTTTGCCGCTCCCGCCCCTGCGCGGCCAGCGCGGCTTGCCGTCGCGACGTCGTCGGAAGCGGGGCCGTGCGCGAGCGCCTTCGGCCCGGTAGGCGGGAGCGCGTTCCAATCCCGCCTTCGAGTGATGCCACACTGGATTCGTGTGTCAGGGGGCGGGGGGTGGGAATGGTCGGGGCCCTCTGACTCGCTCGACCTGGCTAACTTGGCCCCTCCCCCTCCTCCTCCTCCTCCTCCTCCTCCTCCTCTCCTCCTCCTCCTCCTCCTCATCATCATCATCATCATCATCATCATCATCATCATCATCATCATCATCATCATCATCCCTCGCCCTCTCCCTCTCTCCCTCTCCGTCTCCTCCTCCTCATCCCTCTCATCCTCCTCCTCCTGGACTCCTCCTCCTCCTCTTCCTTATCCTCCTTCTCATCATCATCATCATCATCATCGTCATCATCATCCCTCTCCTCCTCCTCCTCCTCCTCCTCCTGGACCCCTCCTCCTCCTCCTCCTCCTCCTCCTCCTCCTCCTCCTCCTCTCCTCCTCATCCCTCTCCTTCTCCTCCTCCACCTCCTCCTCCTCCTCGTCCTGTTTCTTCTCCTCCTCCTCCTCCTCCTCCTCCTTCTCCTTCCCCTCCTCCCGTCGTCAACACAATGACGGCGTGATGCTTCTGGGGACCTTCGGAGAGAGAGGGGGAAGGAGGAGGAGGAGAAGGAGGAGGAGGAGGAGAAGGAGGAGGAGGAGGAGAAGGAGGAGGGCCTGCACTGCTTTTCTAGTTGAGGTGCCCTGGCTCCCTCCCCCCTCCTTCCCTCCCCCTCCTTGAGCCCTCTCCGTTATCAGTAACGCCTCCCTGTCGCACCCCGGGACGTGTTGGTAAGTCGGGCCTGGCGTTCGCTTGGGACTTTCTCACAGCTCATGATCCTCTTAAGAATTGAGAGCAGCTTCGCGGATGGAGGGCGGGTAGTAATCGAATTGCAGATCTCGCCCTAACGCCGCGCGCATTCGTCTCAAAAGTTTGCAAAGAGCTTCACGGATGGAAGGCGGGCCGTTATCAAAACGTGGTTGTCGCCGTAGCGCCGCGCACTTTCGTTCTAAAAGTTGTTCAAGGGCTTCACGGATGGCGGGCGGGCCGTTTTCAAAATGTGGCTCTCGCGTCAGTGCCGCGCAAATTTGTGTCAAAAGTTTGTAAGAGCTTCACGGATGGAGGGCTGCTGGTTGTGAACATGTGGCTTTTGCGTTAGCGCCGCGCGAATCCGTCTTCAAAGTTTTCAAGAGTTTGACTAATGGAGGGTGGCTGGTTTCCAAAATGTAGCTCTCGCCCCAGCGCCGCGCACAGTCGTTCAGCAAGTCAGCAAGAGCTTCACGGATGGAGGGCGGATTCTTTTCAAAATGTGGCTCTCGTGTTAGCGCCGCGCACATTCGTGTTAAAAGTTCGCAAGAGCTTCACGGATGGAGGGCGGTTCCTTTCCAAAATACACTTCTCGCCTCAGTGCCACGCGCACTCGAAAAGCTTGTAAGGGCGTCACGGATGGAGGGCGGTCCTTCTCAAAATGTGGATCTCGCCTCAGCGCCGCGCACATTCGTCTCAAACGTTTGCAGGTGTGTCACGGATGGAGGGCAGGCCGTTTTCAAAATGCGGTTCTCGTCTTAGCGCCACGCGCGTTCAGTTCAAACTCGTGCAAGAGCTTCACAGATGGAGGGCGTGCCGTTTACAAAATGTGGTTCTCGCCGCCGCGCCGCGCACATTCGTTTCAAACGTTTGCAATAGCCTCAAGGATGGAGGGTGGTTCCTCTTCAGGATGTGGCCCTCGCCTCAGCGCCACGTGCGTCGCACCATGCTGCAAGAGCTTCACGGACGCAGGGCGCTGTTCTCCCCCGGTGCTCGCGGGCGATGTTTCTCCCTCAATCCCCGAGTTTCGCCCGAAAAGTCTGGCCGCTCAGAAGAATGGGAAAACCTTGGGATACACCCCAAGGGGGCTATTCGGACGCACCCCTATCGAGAATGGACACCCCCCCATCGTATATCCTAGGGTTAGGCCCCAAATTTCTGGTCCATTCGGAAACCCCACGAAGCCTGGGATAGGGGTCGACATATCCCCTGTTAGGTGCGGTAGTCGCTCTCAGCGCCGCGCGGATTCGCTGCAAAAGTCAGCAAGGGCTGCACGGACGGGGGGGGGGCCGGCGGCTTTCAAGACGTGGCTCTCGCGTCCGCGCCTCCGCGCGCACTCGCTCGCCCCAGGAGTCTGCAAGAGAGAGGGCTTCACGGGTGGAGCGTGGAGGGCAGCTGGTCTGCGGCGTGTGGCTCTCGCGTTATCGCGCCGCGCGGAGTCCTGTGGAGAGCCTGCGAGAGTTTTGCAAACGGAGGGCCTGCGAGAGTTTTGCAGAGTTTGCGAGAGTTTCACAAAGTTTACGGAGTTTTGCAGAGTTCAGCGCCGCGCGAATTCCTTCTGAAAGTTTCCACTTGAAAGTCTGCGGGAGTTTTTTGCAAAGGGAGGGCGGGCCGTTTTCGAGTCATGGCTCTCGCCCCAGCGCCGCGCACACTCGTTTTGAAAAGTTTGCGAAGAGCTTCACGGGTGGGGGGGCTGGCCGTTTCCAAGATGTGGTTCTCGCCTCAGGCCCCGCACAGTCGTCTCAGAAGTTGTTATCCGTCCCACGGTTTCTCATGGTTGGCGTCTCAGAAATAGTGTTCTGGCATCATGCAGGATCGTCAGGGCGCAACAGCACAGTTGATTCGCGACGTTGAAGTCCACTGGGTCGTGTTTTGGCTTGGTTGTGGATTCTCAAGCGGTTGTCCTTCGACGGGGCACTTCCAGCAGTTCCGACAGGGACCTGGGCGAGACCTCCGTTTCAGAGGGAGCCTGGAGGAAGGGCTTTTACTGCGAAGTCGTCGATGCGTCCTGGGTTTGCACGACTCCTCCCCCTCCTCCCCCCCTTCCCCCCCTCTCTCCCCTTGGCGTCCTCGTCGTCGCCCTCCTCCCGTCAGCAGAGGCATATCGTCCCAGGGCGGCCCTGCGTCCCGGCGGCCCGGCGCCGCCGAGCGCGCCGGGGCGCCCGCCCTCCGAAGTCGAGGCAGCTGCTCGCGGCGTGCCAGAGGAGGAGGAGGAGGAGGAGGAGGAGGAGGAGGAGGAGGAGGAGGAGGAGGAGGGGGGGAGAGAGGGAGAGAGAGGAGGAGGAGGAGGAGGAGGAGGAGGAGGGAGGAGGAGGAGGAGGAGGAGGAGGAGGAGGAGGAGGAGGAGGAGGAGGAGGAGGAGGGAGGAGGAGAGGAGGAGGAGGAGGAGAGAGGAGGAGGAGGAGGAGGAGGAGGAGGAGGAGGAGGAGGAGGAGGAGGAGGAGGAGGAGGAGGAGGAGGAGGAGGAGGAGGAGGAGGAGGAGGAGGAGGAGGAGGAGGAGCGAGGAGGAGCGAGGAGGAGCGAGGAGCCGCGGGAGCTGTGGCCGCGTGGGGCCGGCCGTCCTCGCAGCGGGTCGCGAGCGGCGAGCGCATCCGCAGCCGCGCCCCTCGCGGTGCGGGCTCCGAGGGCGCGCTCCCGCGGGTGGGCGCGGCCGCTCGGGCGCCGCGGGCCGCGCGGGGGGCGAGCCGCGGATGCAGGGCACGCGCCGCGGGCACGCGGGGTCGTGGCCCGAGGGCCTGGCCCACCGAGGCCGCGGATGCAGAGGCACAGGGTTCGTGCCTAATCCTTCGGAAGTTCTGTGTGTTCTTTTTGCTGGGGGGCCCGGATGCTTTCATTCCTAAGTCTTCCAGCCCGGGCCTCTTCCTGGCCACTGGGGGGCCAGGGAGAAGCAGAAGCGAGCAGAAGCAGAACCGAGCAGGATCAGAAATGCACGATGTGTATGTCTTTCGCCCACGAGTGACCGAAACCCGTCCTGAGGGGAACGGGTCCTGAGTGCTCCACGTGTTCGGCCTCTTGGGGCCCCCCACGGGCCCCTGGACCGTCAGAGAACCACTCGGGACGAGATGGTGCACTGCGTAGCCGATAGTTCGCGCCAGACTCCCGGACTACAAACGCCACGGGCAGCCTCGGGCACGATGAATACAGCATGCTCCAAATCCCTTATTATTCGACCCCCAAAAAAAACCGGACCCCCTTCCAAATGCGACCTAATATTCCAGACCCCCCTCTTCGACGGGGCGCCTCAGTAAACCGGACCCCCTCGGCTCCGATCCAAAGAAAGCGCCCTAATATACCGGACCCCCCCCCAGTTACAAAAAAGGCACCTTAAAAAACCGGACCCGGGGGACGATTCATAAGGGATTTGGAGTAGCTGCATCTTTGTTTTTGGCTGCCTTCTCTTCCCGCTTCACCTCCCAGCCAGTCTGGGTCCGCTCTGCATCGGAGCAGGTGCCGCTTGGGCCCTTGCTGGCGTGCGCCAGGGATCGGAAGTCGCCAACTACACGCCTACACCGATCTGGGTCGGGGCCGTCCTGGGCCCAGGATCGGTGTATACCACCTCGTGGCTTGGCGAGGGAGGCATCTGCACTGACCGGGCCCAGGATAAGCCTGGCCAGGATCGGTGTACCCTGAGATCCGACGTTGCGAAGCACATGCAACATCGCGAAAATTCACGACAGGAGCCCTCGACCTCATCTTGCTGCGGCATCTTTCGAGCCAGATCGATCTGCGATCGTCCCGGCGGAAATGCCCGTTGTGAAACACATGCAACGCCTGGAGCGTAAGGGTTGCCCTGACTTCGGATCAGCTGTATTTGGGGCGATTCCCTCATTAGGACGGAATATTCCGCCTTTTTTTGTTCAACCTTCTTTGATTCCGATTTCCGCCCCTCATTACCGTCGCTGCTTCCGACGTGCCTTTGCGGAAACATCCGCCCTGCTGCTTGTGAGGGAAAATTTTCCATGCCCATGTCCACCGCCTGATCCGACTCCCCGTCAATTCTCCATTGAGGAGAATGAGGACGACGACGAGGAGAGGAGGACGAGGACGAGGAGGAGGAGGACGAGGAGGGTGATGGAGGAGGAGGAGGGTGATGGGGGAGGAGGAGGAGGAGGAGGAGGAGGAGGAGGAGGAGGAAGAGGAGGAAGAGACGGGGGAGGAGGGAGGGGAACACGGGGAGGGGAACGGGGGCAAACATGTAGGGGGGAACACAAACACAAACACCCGCCCTCCACCACACGACGGAGTAAGTATTGAAACTGATGTTCTTTGATGTGTTTCCTCACTGTTGCTGTTGGTTGTATCGTCTGTCGTTTGTTGTTTTGCCTTGTGTTTTCTGTAGTTCCCACCGCCACCATAGGGAATGTATGTGTAATTCGCCCACAAGGCGGAATCGGTGGCACCCCCCACATAAGGAGTCCTTCTGTAGATCCTTTGCGATCTTCCGCCTCCGTGTCCTCCTCATCGATCTGCACGAGCGAGAGTTACTCACCGCACCCTTGCCCACATCCAGTCTGGAGCTCTTTCGGGACGCCTTCCGCTAGGCCTGTACAGCCTAACATGTGCATCTAGATGAATGTATACACATATATATACACATATATATAAATGTATGTATGTATATATGTATGTATGCATGTATGCGTGTATGCATGCATGTGTGTATGTATGTATGTATGTATGTATGTATGTATGTATGTATGTATGTATGTATGTATGTATGTATGTATGTATGTATGTATGTATGTATGTATGTATATACATATACATATACATATACGTATGAACTATCGATTCGGGCCCCCTTGGGGCCAAGTACGTCCATATCCACCACCTGCCGAAGTCCCCGAACATCGATCCCACAGGCGGTGGGTACTTGGCGATTGCGCTGGGTGTGGTGCGCCGCTGCGCGGTTTTTGCGATCTGCGCCGTTGGGGCATTGGGGGGCACCGCGCTGCCCTCCTCGGTCCTCCTCCTCGCTTCGGAGTCGCCGAGCTGCGGGCACAGGAGGGTGAGGAGGAGGAGGAGGATGGAGGAGGAGGAGGAGGAGGAGGAGGAGGAGGAGGGGGAGGAGGATGAGGAGGAGGAGGAGGAGGAGGAGGAGGAGAAATGCCCCTGGCTGGCGGCTCGGAGGCCGCGGGCTGGCACTGCCGCTTCGCCGCGCCCCTTCCCCCCCCCCGACCTCAGTCTGCAGCCCTCCGCCGGCGGCGCGTGGGGCGCGTGGGGCGCGCGGGGCCCCCTTGCGGCAGGACGAGGTCGCGCGGAGCCGCGGGCGAGCAGCAGCAAAAGAGATGGCGAGGCGGGCCTCGGAGGAGAGAGGCGCCGAGGAGGAGGGGAGAGGTGCGAGGAGCGGGCCGGGAGGAGAGAGAGAGCGAGGGGCAGGCAGGGAGGAGGGAGGGCGGGGTCGAGGGAGCATCGGGGAGGGAAGCGCAGAGAGTCGGTCCTGGGGGGGGGGAGACCAGGGAGGAAACGACGGCGTTCTCAATTGTCTCGAGACGCCCGTTTTGAAGCGCAACACGTCCCGTGTTCAAGACGTCCGTGTCAATATGCGCTGCGTTCTGGCGAGTGCGTCGCGTCGGACCTGCGTGTTTTCGGTCTGCGTGTGGAGCTCCGTATCAATACGACACGTGCTGCGGGCTGCGCAGCGGGGCCGCGGAGGTGGCGGCACGAGCACGCCTTCCCCGGGGGTCGCTCGGGTCTGTCGGCTCCGGAGCGCCAGGCCTCCCCGAGGCCGCGCCCGCGGCGGGAGGGCCCTGCGCCGTTCCAGGAGAGATCCGCTCGGACTTCGGTTGGGAGGTTCTGATCATGCGTTGTGTTACAGTCAAAAACCTAACAAGGACGCGCGACTTTGCTCAGGGTGCCCTTGCGTCCTCGCTCTTCCTTGCTCTTGCGTCCTTGGGGTTTTCGTCGCCCGCCGCCCCCAAAATCCCAACTTCGGCTTCCAAGGGTCTTGCGTCCTTACCGCGCGTCCTTCTTAGGGTTTTTGGATTGTGTCGTGTTCCAAGCGGCTTCAGCCCGAACCACCAGACAGAATCTCGAGCACCAGGCAAGCACCGAGACTCGAAGGTTGGTCACGTGTCGGGCCCTGGGAGACGCTCGTGCGACGCTCTTTCGACACCGTTTCGACACTTTTCTGGGTGCTCGCAATTCTTTCTGGGATGTGGTCCTCGAGTACGATGGGAGCAACATCAGCGTTGTGTTTTCTGTTCGCGTTGTCTCTTGCCCCTCCGGAGAAAAAGTGCCGACGACGCGCCGCTGCTGCCGAAGAACAGAAGCATACACTCTCGGCGCTCCGCGCGGCCTCTTTGGACCCGCGCCGGGCCGCCCTGGCGCGCTCCTCGCGCCGGGGAGGAGGGCCCAGCGCAGATCCAGGAACTCCGTGCGGAGCGCCGAAAGTTTGTGTTTATTCACCAGCCTCGAACATATCCCTATCCCTAAGATTGACGTGCCAAAAGGCGATGACAATCTTAGGGGTGCGCCCTCAGAAACTCAGGGAATCCCTATGATCGGCATCGTGATGAGGCGATGCCCAGCATAGGGATAGGCATATGTTCCAGGCTGGTAGTCTATGCTATTTTTTCTTCCTCTATTTCAGTTCCCGTTGTTTCGTCTCTTTGCATTGCATTGCATTGCATCGCATTGCATTGTTGCGCATAGCTTTGCATTGTTTTGCATGGCATTGCTTTGCATCGCTCTGCCGTGCCTTGCTTTGCGCCGCACTGATGTGCGTCGCTTTGCATTGCTTTGCACCGATCTGCACTGCTCGTATTGCTATGTGTTGCCTTGCGCTGCGTTGCGTTGCGTTGCTTCGCATCGTGTTGCATTGCGTTGCATTGCGTTGCGTTGCCTTGCATTGCTGTGCACTGCTGTGCACGCATTGCGTTGCATCGCTCCGCGTCGCTTTGCATTGCGTTGCGCCACATCGGTGGCATCGTATGGATGGCACCACTTATCGAGCACCGCTTGGATTGCACCGCCCTGCTCGCGCCGCACAGACCGCAGGACATCGCTGTTTGGAGCTCGCGTTGGCCCCGGCATGTTTGCGGTGACTTCGGTCTCTTCGGCTGGCCCCCAGGGCCTTCCAGACGGCCGAGGCCCCCAGAAGGGCCACCTCAGCGGCCCGAGGAGCGCCTCCTCGTCGTCGCCGCTGTCAAGACGCCGCCTCCAAGACGGGATGGGCCCTTGGACCATCTCAAGGCCACCTCGGACAAAGATGCATGCCCCAAACTGCTTTCCTCGAGGCCTCCTGGAAGGTCACGCGACGATTCCTGACGGCGCCCGCGAGCGCCCAACAGTGGGGGCGCGCAGAGAGAAGCCGCATGCTCTTCGTCGGGGTACCCCGGGTTCCTTCTCTCTCCTCGCGCTGCGCGGTGGCTTCCCGCGGCCGTGGAAGAAGCTGCTGCGGTCGGGGTGCCCTGGGCTTCCCCCCCCCAGTCGCCACTCTCGCGCGGGTCGTCAGGGATGTTTTTTTTGTTCGCGAGGGCTTCTCGCGGCCGCGTCCGCACTGTACTTGGAGCGCCTGGAACTTCCGGGCATGGCCCCCTTTAAGAGTACAAGCGATACTCTACAACTTGCTCGAAGAGGCATTCAGTGCCTACGGCACGGTGGCGGATACATACAGATATACAGACATATATGTATATATATATATATATGTCTGTTTGTACAGCGGATCTATATATATGTATATGTAGATCAGTGTGAAAGGCCGAACGGTCATTTATTGCCCCTGGGTGCGTGGCTCCAATGCGGATAAGTGGTGAGGGTTATGCTTGCTGCGTTGTTGTTACTGTTGTGTTTGTTCATGTTATTGTTGTGGTTGTTGTTGTTGTTGTTGTTATTATTGTTGTTGTCGTGGTTGTTGTTGTCGTTGTTGTTGTTTGTTGTCATCAACCCCCCTGCGACCCACTCCGCGACCCACCCGCGACCCACCCCGCGACCCACCCCGCGACCCACCCCGCGACCCACCCGCGACCCAGCCCGCGACCCACCCGCGACCCACCCGCGACCCACCACGTGACCCGCCCGCGACCCACTCGCGACCCACCCCGCGACCCACCGCGCGACCCACCCCGCGACCCACCCCGCGACCCACCCCGCGACCCACCCGCGGCCCACCCGTGACCCACCCCGCGACCCGCCCTTGACCCGCCCGCGACCCACCCGCGACCTGCCCGCGACCTGCGGCGGGCCCAATGCATAATGTGTAAAACTTAGGCGCCTGCGGCGGGCTTCTTCAAAGCCTCGCAGACTGACGACGTCCTCGCCGCCCCCTCACTCTTATCCGCAACTGCGGGGTGCGATGTAAATAACACGTGTGACGGCGACGTCGGCGACGACGATGAATATTTCGGGCTGGGGTACCAGAGTCACGAACCCGCATGTATCATAGAACAACATGTCCTGTCTGTGCAGTGACTGACATCTTGTTTGCAATATTGAAGTGGGCCCAACAAGATGCAACCTTGCTCCAGGGAGGGCATGCCATGACGCAGTTGCTTAGTCACCAGCCTTGGGCATGGCTCAGGATGTAGCTAGGCTGCACGCTTGTAGCTCCGCTCGATCATGTTGATGGTGGCTCTGGCAAGCCTGGCGCGTGTGTTGCTAACGACGGCGATTGTAGCTGTCGTTGATGGTACTGGAACGACAGGGTCCAAGTTGATTCATTTTGGCGGTGTCGCGCTCTCTGGCAATGCCACAATTGTGAGCCTAATTCCTGGGAGTATGGACCTCAATCCTTTTTGTTACGAGTGCCCGAATAGCACCTACGCCGACATGGTCGCGGACAATGACCCTTTTGTCAAGGCGCACACAGAAGTATCTGGGACATGTGCCGACCATGGATTCGCGAAGGCCCTGCGCAGCGACCCCATTTTCCACGATGCCAAGCTGTTCTGGAAGGGCGGATTCCGACTCCCTGGCAATGATACGAGGGTGAGCCTCGTCCCTGGCAGTGTTGACCTCAATCCTTTGTGCTACGAGTGCCCGAATGGCACATACGCCGACATGGTCGCGGACAGGGACCCCCTCGTCAAGGCGCACACAAAGGTAGATGGAACTTGTGCCGACCATGATTACGCAAAGGGCTTGGGCAATGACCCGATATTCCGCGATGCTAAACTCTTCCGCAGGAGCACAAACGCCGAACTTATGGTATAGACTATCTGTAAGCCACCGCGTGTAATTGAAGCTGGCATGTCGACGTGGCTCTGATATGAATTGCAAGTCGTTGTTTCTGGGGTGTATTTGTTATTCGTGCCACTGTTCATATTAGCGGTTGCAGATCCGAGTTAGCAAGTCGATTCTCGCCTGTATAAAGCTGGATGAGCGCGTCTACTTGCTCCCGTTCGAACGGCTTTTGTTTGCAGGTTTACAGCATGGGTTCTGGGCAACGCTTACCCTTTCGCCTCTGAGCAATCCGTCGGCTCGTCATCCTTGCACGGTGTCGCCGTTCTCTCACCCAAGACTTTGCGGACATCCTGCAGTCGGATCGTCCGGGCGCAAGTTGCAGCAGCAGGCATACTTCATTACACACGTGTGTGCACAAAGCCTGCGTAAATAGGTGTTCGCTTCGACTCGGGTATTGCACACGCACGTGTTGCGCCGCACTGAATACTTCAATGTTGTAGGGTGATCTTGGGTGGCTGGAGTCCTCTGGCAGAAGCCTATACTCTGCAAAGTTATTGGCCAGGTTGCGGCCGTCGTTGATCTCAGTGGCTCGTATTCGGCCTGGGCAGAGCAAGGATTTGCAAGGGGTGTTGTTTGGCGCGCAGCTACCGCAGCTCCGATCTGCAAACAATTGGGGCGTCAGGGCGTGTGTGTGTAGAATGAAAACATCAACGAAGCCGTTAAGCTCAGCCGGCCATCCAGAATTGCAGGACGCCATGCGTGATGCGGTGCGCGTGCTAGCAAAACATCGCGCGCACGACAGATCCAGAGCACGTTGGCTTCATCGGTTCGCGTTCGGATCTCGGAGGCGAGTCCGATCGCGAGACCGAATGTAACTCCGTTTTCGGGTCAGGTTTCAGAAGCCGGGCGAAGGCTGTCCACCCGTGGCTGCTAAAATGGAGCTCCGGGAAAGTCTTGATCTCCTTCCGGGCAGTCGCCTGTTTACCACGTAGTGCGTCGAGCTTTATTCCGGGAAGCTGTTTTTTTTTCTCTTCCGGGAAGACCGTCTTAGCAGCCACGGATTTGCCGGCCCTCGCCCAGCTTCCGAAGGTTGCGAGCGGAACGAGTGAAGCCGAGCGAACCCACAGTCACATTCGTGGCGCGTGTGCAGTGCAAGGCGGCGCACACAGCCCGCCTTCTACGCTGAACGCGGTGCATGTTCGCCGCGCGCTGACCAGCGTGCCGCGCACCAGCGCGTGCTAGACAGCGTTAAGTCGGGCCTGCCCCTCTACAGGGGATATATTCCAAAATAGTCAAAAAATAGTCTGGGGATTTTTTTTGCGTATTTGTTGACCATTTGGGAGTATCTTTTGAGTGTTTTTTATTTTTCGTCGAAAATCCTCCTGTAGGGGGACAGGCCCGACCTAAAGATAGCGCCGGCAGCAGCTGCAGCAGTGGCTCAGCAGTGTGGAAGACAATGGCGAGGTCCATGCCCACAGAGCACTGCTGCGCTGGCAGTTTCTCCCGCGATGGTCGCCAATGCCGTTGTCTGGCCATGAACTCCGTCACCATGCTGTACAAGCGGAATGGCGACAAGCCACACAGCGTCACAGCAGTTCGCGCTCGGTAGCAAAGTGAATGAAAATAGGATTGCCCATAAGGAGTCCCACTCGCTGTTGTAGAGTTGGTCCATCGCCGTTCACCGTTGCACTTTCAATGTTGCAAGATGTTGGCTACAATTGGGTTGCAACGCGTTATGATGAGTCCACCTGTGGTATACAGTAGTAGCGTATAGGGTCCACTGCACCGACGGGGCGCGATCACACGCGCCAGTCCAACCGAATTGCTGAACCCCATCAGAAGGCCGTATAAGCTGATGAACTCATGCACGCATTTTGAACATGGCGTTGATGAGCATTGGCGCGCAAAAAAACATTCGACATACTTGATGGCATTGGATTATAATGCTTCTCTTCAGCTGCAAAACAAGAGACCGACTTATTGATGTGTGTTTCGTGCGCGCAAGAGCCCGCGCACGTGTCCCGAATGTTCCCAGCATGCTTCGCAACACATGTCAAGGAAGTGTCCCACCACGTTGTTCATATACAAAAAAAGCTGCTAGGGCTGGATCCGGCGGATCGCCGTGTTGCATTGTTTCATAATTCGGATGTGCGCGGGGCATAGAACGCATATCAGAGTGCATCGGAATATGCTCAGGGCCTGATCCGGCAAGTAGGGCCTTTCGGAAGGATCGAGTAGAAGTTGACCGATGCTGGCGCAGCTTGGGTCGTGGGACTAGAGTGCGTTACCACCTAGCGAACGAAAGAAGGCGCTCGCGCGCGGTCTCGGCTCCGACCATTTGGAGAGGGGGGAAAACACCCGCCGCGCACGGGCGCAATCGGAACTGCAGAAATTCGTTGTGCGGCGCCTCGCCAAGAGCACCACTTCGCCTTCTCGCGCGCGCCAAGTTTCCGATGGGATTGGCAGTCAAGCGTGTGCCGCCACCAGGCAGCACTGCCTCTCTCTCTCTCTCACGAGGAATCTGCGCCGATGCGAGCATGGCATATCGCCCTTTCGAGCCCAATGTGCGCCCAGTCGCGTTCCCGCCACGCATTTTGCAACGTCCACGACAGAGCGTCCGTGTTGAGAATGAAACACATCTATGTTGTGCTGCTTGTCGTAGGTCGGATGGAAAGGGCCAAAGGCCTGGAGGCGATCGGCCAGCTAGGTGGTAGGGCTGGAGCACGTACATACATATATATGTGTATATATGCATACATATACATATATACAGATGTATGTATGTACGTATGTATGTACGTACGTACGTACGTATGTATGCATGTATGCATGTATGTATGTATGTATGTATGTGTGTATGCATGTGTGTATGTATGGTTGTGTATGTGTGTATGTATGTATGTATATATGTATGCATGCATGCATAGATGCATGTATGTATGTATGTATGTATGTATGTATGTATGTATGTATGTATGTATGTATGTATGTATGTATGTATGTATGTATGTATGTATGTATGTATGTATGTATGTATGTACGCCGATCCACATATATATATATATATATATATATATATATATATTCGTTGTTCTCATTGGGATCACTGCTGGTTTGTGTGTGCGTGCGTAGACATACATCTATTTATTATATACACACAGCACCGCAAACATAATCGTGTGCACACGAGAATATCGAAAGGCCCCATGCTCCATTGACGAATCTCTCCGCCGCAACTTGAGCCATGGCCAGGGAGGCTGGGTCCCCGACGCCCTGGAGGAGCCCACGACGGGCCCCGGGTGGCCCCAGGATGGCCCCACGAGCCCGAAGAGGCCCCGAGGAACCGGTGAAGACTGCTGAGGCCAGCACAAGATGTCGTGGCGCCAACATCGCAGCGCGGATCTCCTTCGGAATAGGGTGGGCCCGGAGTGTCCTGGGGAATCTCGTTCTGGACTTCGAGGCGAATTTCGTGCGGATCTCGTCTGGCCAGGGATGAACCAAAAAGAATCCACGCGAAATTCACTTCGTTTTTCACTCGCCGTTTCGGGGTTCTGCATGGGCAGAAATGCGCGCAAAAATCTGCCGCAGCACGTCTGCAAGGTCGGTGCAGTGACAAGATGACGGGCCCCCAGGACGGCCCAAGGGGACCTTTGGAGGACCCCCTAAGGAGCCTGCGAGAGGCAACAAGATCATGAGCTTCGGTCTTCGCGGCAGTTTGGCATAACCGCCTTTTCGGTGCTCAGAGCACCCAAGATGGCCCAGCATGCCCCCAAGATCGCCCCAGAGGCGCCCAAGTGGGCTCGAAAAGTGGCCCAGGACGGCCCAAGAATGGTCCAAGAGGGCCCCGAGACGCCCCAAGAGGGCCCCCAGAGAGGCTCCAGACGTGCATAGTGGCCTTCGGGGCATCCCGCCACCATCCCGCCACCGTCCTTGGGTTGTGGGTCGGAGACCTTTTCGATGCATCGTAGGATCTCTTGATATGCTGCTCAGGGGCCTCTTGGAGCCTTCTTCGGAGCCCTCTGAGGGTTTTTTGTTTCGCACCTCTCGGGCCTCTACAGGGCCTCTTGGGGCCTCTGGGGAGTGTTTCGGGAGCCTCTGGGCGGATATTGACGCCCTCTTTCGCTTTTCCTCTCTTGGGCCCTTATTGGAGGCGTCTTTGGCTTCTTAGGGGGCTCGTGGGCTTGTGTGCTGTCTTGGTGCGGTATTGGGTGCTTCTGTGGGCCGTTGTGGGCGACTTTGGGACCGAAAAGCAGGGGCTACAACAGTCAAAATAAAGTGTCTAATCAATTGAGCCTCTTGGGCTGGCCTCCAGTGCTTCCAAGTGGCCCGAGAAACAAAACTTGGGCCGACTCACGTCCGTCCGTCTGAAGGACGTTGAGGGGCCCTCTTGGCCTATCTTCGGGCTCCCTGGCGTTAGGAAAAATCACGCGACATTGCAGGAACCCTGCGACACACCCCAGGAGTCTTGCGAACGGCCCCGGGAAAGCCGGAAACGCTGGGCCTGGACAGCAAGTGATAGTTTTGTACTTATTGTTTTGCTGATCGGCGCGGGCCCCAAAACACCCCCCTCCGCCCCCCATGGAGTAGATCTTGGCTGTTCTTGGTGCCTGTTTCGAGCAGGTGGAGCCCATCTCCCATAGGACACACTGTTAATTACAAAAAGTCGCAGTAAGCAGGATACTGTTGCAGACAGTCGCAGTAAGCAGAGGTTCAGAGCCAGACCCCTCCCCTTCCCCCCTCCTTCCGCCCGACGTCGAAACGCCGAAAAAAAGCTCACAAGTATAAATGTGTTATTTCTTGTGATACCTGGTTTTTTAAGGGATCTGAGGACACTCCACTTCGCCCCTGGGGGCACGGTGGCGGACCAGGTGTATCTGCAAATGTAAATGTGAATATATATTCAGATGTGTGTGTACACGCCGGTCGTTGAAAGTAGGTATTTTTGGATTCCCAGATCCCAATCTACTTCAAGCGCCTTCCAACTTCAAGAATCGACACGCTTTTGCAGTATCTTGTTATTCTCTGGGAGGGCCTGGACCCAATCTACTTGATCCGCCTTCCTACTTTATACCTATACGACCACCCTTCGGGTGATAAGGAGGTTCGGGGGGGGGGAGGAACCAACGTCTCACTCGATCGGTCTCACCATCGATCTCACTATCGATCTCAGTATCGGTCTCGCTCGATCGATCTCCCTCGATCGATCTCACAATCGATCTCACTCGATCCATCTCACAATTGATCTGACTATCGATTTCACAATCGATCTCACAATCGATCTCACAATCGATATCACATTCGGTCTCACTATCGGTCTCACTATCGATATCACAACCGCTCTCACAACCGACCTCATTCGCTGTCTCATTCGGTCTCACTACCGATCTCACAATCGATATTTCTATCGACGTCGTCATCATCATCATCGACATCACCATTAACATCATCATCATCGTCATCATCATCATCATCATCATCAGCATCATTATCATCATCAACGTCGTCATCATCATCACAATCATCATCACCATCATGGCCATCATCACCATCAGCATCGCACAATCGATCTCACATTCGGTCTCACTATCGGACTGTAATCATCGGGACACCATCATCATCAACATCATCATCA
Organism: Prorocentrum cordatum; assembly: GCA_963575745.1. Taxonomy (NCBI): domain Eukaryota; class Dinophyceae; order Prorocentrales; family Prorocentraceae; genus Prorocentrum; species Prorocentrum cordatum. The sequence goes on along the minus strand of CAUYUJ010018958.1, from coordinate 10,869 downwards.
CCATCATCAACATCATCATCAACATCATCGCCATCGGGACACCATCCTCATCAACATCATCAACGTCTTCATCATCACCACCACCATCATCATCATCACCATCATCACCATCATCACCATCATCACCATCATCATCTCACAATCGATCTGACTATCGATCTCACAATCGATCTCACTATCGATCTCACAATCGATCTCACATTCGGTTTCACTATCGATATCACAATCGATCTCACAATCGACGTCATCATCATCATCATCATCATCATCATCATCATCATCATCATCAACATCAACATCAACATCATCATCATCGCCATCATCATCATCATCATCATCATCATCATCATCATCATCATCATCATCATCATCATCATCATCATCATCATCATCCATCATCACCATCATCATCATCATCATCATCATCATCATAATCATCCACATCATCATCGGGACACCGACGGGACACCGACGGGACACCAGCGGGACACCCGCGGGACACCGCGCGCCACCGGCCGCCCGGAAGAGACACATTTGGTCCGGCCGCGCCTCAGCCACAGGGACACCGACGGGACACCAGCGGGACACCGGCGGGACACCGCGCGCCACCGGCCGCCCGGAAGAGACACATTTGGTCCGGCCGCGCCTCAGCCACAGGAGACTTTCCTCTCGCCCGCCCACGCAGCTTCGCCTCGCCCGCGCGCACGGCACGCACGAACACGAAACCGAAATCGATTTCCCGGTAGGGGGGCTCTCCGTTCCACTTCGATCTCACCCCCTCACCTCCGATATATATATATATATATATATATATATATATAGATGCGCGTTTACACGTAGTCACATTCATCTGTGCGCATGTGTACATCTACACCTGCGCGCATAGAATCACCAGTGAGGCGTTGTATCGGACAGCGCCTGGCAGACGTTTGGCTGGTCGTGGACGGGCCTCTCCGGCCAGTGCGGTGATGTGGCCGCAGCGCAGGCCCGCAGCACGACACACGAACACGCTGAGCAGTGGCAGTATACGTGGCCGTTCTACCAGTAGCCGTCCAACCGGCATGCACAATATCAGAGCCCCAAATCATCAGGGGTAATTCGGGTCAGGGCTAACTCGGGTTTTCTCTTCGGGATCCCGAACCCGAGTTACCCCGGGCCCGAGTTACCCCGGATAACTCGGGCGTCCAAAGCCCCAAATCATCAGGGGTAATTCGGGTCAGGGCTAACTCGGGTTCGCTTTTTGGGAATCGAAACCCGCGTTGCCCCGGACCCCAGTTACCCAGGATAACTCGGGCGCCCAACAACAGCTCGGGATCTTCATACCTTGCCAAAGGTTGCGCAAGAGAACCACGCAGCCTTGGAGGATGTGCGCGCACGGGCTTCGTGCTTGGATTCGTGCTCACACTTGGAGGGCCACAGCAAGCAAGGTCTGGATGTGTCGTCGCGCTCACTAAGCCGCACCGAACAGAGTGCATGTTTGATACACGCTCGTGGAATCTTGATCAGCATATTGTACGTCTGCTCATTGCTCATGAGCCACGCATGCGAATCCGTGAGCCAACTAAGGTGATATTCGCGATTTCTCCAGGCGGCACTGCTCGTTTGAAGGGAGGTACTGCAAGGGAGGCATGGTGAGCCAGCGGCGGAGGTGGCAGTGCAAGTGTGAAGAGTGTGGATCGATATGCTTCCGGAGTGTTCCCTCGTACCTTCTCTGTTGGCCTGCGCCCAGCTTCCACGTGGGCCCCGCGACGGAATCGAGCCCCCGAGAGCCAAGCGGCGCAGTCTGTAAGCTGACCATGTTGCCGTGGGCGTCGTAGACTTGCCACGCGTGGCCGCAGTGACGCTCCGCGCCCAGTCGCGCAGCCAGACGCGCATGCCGCCGTCGCAGCTCGGAGTCCTCCTGTCGTGCCAGAGGGGCCACGGCAGGGCCATCCTCCCCGGCATTGGCCGGCAGGCGTCCCGCGTGAGGTCGCGCGGAAGCGCACTCGTTTCCAGTGCAGCGCGCCCCGCTGGTGGCCCGCGAGAGCCACCGCGCAGGGGCGCTGTGCCAGCTCTAGGGGGCCACTTGCGAACCCTACCCCTACCCCCCACGATTTCTAAGGGGGAGGGGGGGGTTCACTTCGTTCGAGGGCTCCCGAGCGAAGTGAACCCCACCCTCCCCCTCAGAACTCGTGGGGGGTATACTATAGGGGTAGGGTTCGCATCTGGGCCCCTAGAGCTCGCCGGCGGCCCGTTGCTTTCCGTTGCTCGCTCGGTGCGCGGCTGCCCACCGCCTCGGGGCCTTCGGCGGCGCCCGCGGTGCCCTCGATGCCGGCGCTGTGGCCCCCGGACTCTGGCCCCCAGAGGCCCGCCTGGGGACCCCAGACCCTCAAGGAGGGAAAAAAACACAGACACAATGAATCGTCGATCCCCAAGAAAATACGGGAAGCTATGGGAATTGGGCGGGAAGACACAAACCCAGGAAATCTGGGGAAATATAGGGGACCATTGAATTTGTGTGTATTTGTTTGTGTGTCTTTGGGCCCCTTCAACGATCTCGGAGGCCTTCATATCACCGGTGTGCCTCCACCGGGGGAAAATATCATCCCGATACCGGTGGTGATGGTGGTGGTGATCTTTTGGTTTCCTTTTGATGGTCCGGAAAGTTTCCACCAACGCCACAATCTAGGATCATCGTCCCACGGTGGGCGCAGCCCCCTGTGTGCCGGTGTTGGCGCCCATGCCCAGGCCTCCAGCAGTCCGCCCCCAGGGTGTTCAGAAACGACTTGGCACGACCAATTCCCGGCAGGCCCAGGAGGAGCATGATTTGGGCGCCGCGTAATGGGGGGGTCATAAATGGGGGGGTGGCGAGGGTGGTTCGAAAAGGTACCCAAACGGTACCTAAACGAGCCCCCTGGGGCTCTGGAGGGGCCCGAAAGGAGCACGAAAGGGGACCTTTTCTGACCCCCCCGTTTATGACCCCCCCATTAAGTCCCGCCCGAATGGTCACACGGGGCACGCGCATCCGATCGCTACAGCGGCCCGTTAGCTTCAGAGGGAGGGGCCAACCAAAGAGACCCGAGCTCATCCACCTTCTTCAGCGCAGTGCTCGAGTCTCTCACGCGACGGCCGAAGCACCGAGCGGGGGACAGGCAAACCTGGACTCAAAGTGCAGCCGTGGACGCTTCGCGAGCGCTTGAATCGGACCAACCCGGCGCAAGTGCGAATGCTTGACCGGCGGAAGGAGGTGTGAAGATGCGCACTGGAGGTCGTGTCAAACGTGCAGCGTCGGAGAGGTGTGAGGACACCGCGTTGCGTGCAGGTGGGCGGCGGACAGGTCGAGGTGCTTCCAGTCGGCGTCAGCACGGCATATCTTAGCAGGTAGTTTACACATGTTATTGATTTTAATTCTTCGAAAGTTCATTGGTTTTTTCGGGGGCAAGATCTTGTCATCTCTAATTGTTCTATCCTGGGCCTCTTCCTGGCCACTAGGGGGTCAGGAACACTTAGAAACGAGCACAATTAGAAACGAGCACAATCAGAAATGAGCAGGATGAGAAATGAACGACGTGTGCACTTGGAGAGACCACCACAACACGCAGATCTGGACCCCCGTTTCGACAGGTCGGGAGGCGCTCGGCCGTGTCGAGGACCCCACCAGGCTGAGATCCAGCTTCCGATTGCTCGACGCCGTCGGGTCTCCAACCGATCTGTATTAGGGGAACAAAAAGTGGCATAAACATAAAAACTCGGAGGTCCGCGCGGATTTCTCGGATCGGCGCTGGGGCCCCCCGGCGGCGCCTCCGGCGCCGCCCCTGGCGCGCTCCGCGCGCGCCAGGGAGGGGGGTCCAGCGCCGATCCGAGAAATCCGCGCGGACTTCCGAGTTTGTATGTTTATGTCACTTTTCGTTCCCCGATGTATGGGGACAGCGCGTGCACGTGCACAGCATCGATATCACAGAAGCACAGTGTGGCCAGGCGAGAGATGCTCGGCAGCACGGTCGGCACGGGCTCGGGGCGCCGGACGAGCCTCCACCTGACCGGGCCACGGGAGCACGGCATCCCGCAGAGCAAGAGTGCGAGGCCCTTGGAGTTCCCGCGCTGCTGCTGGCGCAGGGCGAACGCAAGCACGGAGTGTGCGAGAAGCTGCAGGTGTGCAGAGGCCAGCGCTGGAGAAGCTTTCCGCTGAAGGGGGAACCCGTTGGAAGGTGGTCCACGAGGCTCCCCGCGAAGCGTGGGCAGACCGAGTGTCCGTTGTCTTTCCTGCAGGGAGACACCTGTCGCGAGACAGGGTTCTCAAAGCAGCTGAAGCTGTGCGCGAACCATCGAGGCCGGCACGCATGACAGTCATCAAGGGGTGCGTGGTGGCCGCAGAGTGTTTGCGTGACCACTCTCGGAGCAACCCGCGCAGTGCGCACTCCAGCGCACGCTGCGCCCCTGACCCCCCCCCTGACCCCGCAGGATCGTGATGAATCGCCCCCGCGCGTGGCCGCGGCGCCCGGTACACAGCTTCCAGACCCGCCGGATGTCAGGGAGCCCGTGCAGTCGGCCCTGATTGGTAGGTCGACACTGCCAGATCAAGGGTGCCCTTGCGTCCTGTGCCTCGCGACCCATGCCTTCTCGCATTCCTGCGGCAGTGTGGCCCTCAGAAGGGTCTCGTGCCCTCTCGCGTGTCCTTTCCAATCAAGTCCGACTCTACGCATCCCAATCCGATGTTATCCTCGTGCTGGCTCTGATTCTTCGGAAGCTCCTGGCCATCCACACGGTTCACCTCCAATTCTTCGGAAGTTCTTCGATCTTTGTTGGGGGGCCAAGATCCCACGATTGGACATGAACGACGCGTACGCATCCCGAACCGATGTTTTCCTCATCCCAGCCCTGTCCTCCTGCTCCTCCTCCTCCTCCTCCTCCTCCTCCTCCTCCTCCTGCTCCTCCTCCTGCTCCTGCTCCTCCTCCTCCTCCTCCTCCTCCTCCTCCTCCTCCTCCTCCTCCTCCTCCTCCTCCTCCTCCTCCTCCCCCCGGGGCACGCGGTCGGGTGCGCCCCCCCCCCCCGGGGGGGCAGGCTGACGCGCGGCATCTTCCCCGCGGACTACTTCGTGGCCCGCGCCTCGGGCGAGTCGTGGAGACCTCCGATGGGAAGGCAGGAGGAGGAGGACGAGGAGGGGGAGGGAGGAGGAGGAGGAGGAGGAGGAGGAGGAGGAGGAGGAGGAGGAGAGGAGGGAGGAGGAGGGGAGGAGGAGAAGGAGGAGGAGGAGGAGGAGGAGGAGGGTACGGAGGAGGGTAAGGAGGAGGAGGAGGAGGAGGCGGAGGAGGGAACGGGAGCATCGGAGGCAGAGGAGGAGGGGAAGGAGGAGGAGGAAGAGGAGGAGGAGGAGGAGCAGACGGGGGAGGATAAGGAGGAGAAGCCGAAACATGATGGTCAGGAGGAGACCGCATCTCTTTCCAGCAGTCATAGGTGGGGGATTCGTTGATCTCTCCTCCTAGTCGTCGTTTTCCTCCTTCTCCTACTCGTTCATCCTTCCAGGTTGCGTCTAAAGACGTCTGACCACACTGGGGCTCGGCGGAGATGGCGTTGCAAAGGAGGCGTCGGAGGCAGAGAGGACGAGGAACACAAATGATGAGGAGCATTGGGGATGAGAGGAGCTGGTGCTGATGGTGTGACGACCACGTTGGCGATGGCGACGACGATGGCGATTACAACAATAATGACGATGATGATGCTGTGAATCGTGACGACTACGACGGCGATAACACTGACGACGATGGTGCGTCGAATGGCACTGAAGCATGACGGAGACGGTGATGACGATGTCGACCTCGGCGGTAATGAGTTCGACGACGACGAAGACGAGGACAATGAAGGACCAAGACCAGGCAACCGGCACGCTTGTTTAATGGTATGGTCTGATTCTTTTGCGGCAGCCAAAAAACACCATGTAGCGGCCGTTGCTACATGCGATTTCAAATTCATCCTGGGAAAACGTAAACACGCAATAACGTATTCCAGACTGACTCAATTGTAGGGATTACGAACAACATTTTCCTACAACTCAAAGTTGCGAGCGCATCGAATGACAACGACAGGAATGGTTGAATGAAAGCGCTGGCTGGGTTTCGTCCTATGTGTGGTTCCGAAAATGCTTTGAATGGTAGCCAGATTGTGTCCGATGCGGGCGCTGGCGGCGCAAAGAGATACCTGTCTGACGAAGCGCAAGGATGTTCGCAGGCCAGCCTCGCCTACAATGTCGCATCGCACCACGCCGTTACGGGCTGCACCGTTTGCTTACTGTTGTAAGGGGGAAGAGGACCCCGAGATCCGACGTTGCGAAGCAACGCAACATCGCAAAACATCACGACAGGGGGCCCTAGACCCCATCCCCTCGCAGCATGTTTCGCGCTGCATCGAGCCGTGACGGTCCCGCGGGGCCCCAACAGTGGGTAAGAGCGCACGGTGTGAAACAACTGCAGCGCCCGTCTCTCGGGGGAGGCGGCGGCGTGAGGTGTTCTCCGAGATCGAGAGGCAGATGCAGTTCGAGTTTGACTTCAGGCTCGAAGCCTCCGGGATGGACCGGGTGGCCATGCGCCCATCCCCCCCCCGCTCTTCCGCCCGCCGCCCCGCCGGCTGCGACGCAGAGAGCTTGCCAGCGTCTTGAGCAGGAGGAGGACCTAGACCCCCGACGTCGTGATTTTTTCGCAACGTCGACCCCCAGAGGTCTGGACCCCTTCCACGGGACCGGTTTTTCATTCGGAGTCGTTTTTTGGCGGTCCCGAGGCCTGGTAAGGGCCCCCGGATGCAGAAACCAGCGAAAAGCCTCACGTCGTGTTTTTTCCAGAACGTGGGGGGCTCTCAGAAGGAGGAGAAAGAGGAGGAGGAGGAGGAGGAGGAGGAGGAGGAGGACGACGAGGGAGGAGGAGGAGGAGGAGGAGCATGAGGAGAGGAGGAGGAGGAGGAGAAGAGGAGGAGGAGGAGACGACGACGAGGAAGGAGGAGCATGAGGAGGAGGAGGAGGAGGAGGAGGAGGAGGAGGAGGAGGAGGACGAGGACGAGGAGGACGAGGAGGACGAGGAGGAGGAGGATGGGGGTCCCCGCCCGCGCAGCACTCCACCAGTTCACATGCCGGGGGTGCCGCCGGGCGCCAGCGCCGGGCGCCCGCCGGCAAGCCCTCGGCCACTGAGGGAGGCACGGGCTGGGCTGCGACAGGCCAGGGCTTGCTGGGGTTAAGTCGGACTTGTCCCTCTGCAGGAGGAATCGTCTAAAAATTCAGAAAATAGTCCAGGGACGATTAAACAAAAATGTTTGAATGTATTTTGAATATTTGTGGGGTTATTTTTGAAGTTTTCGTAGAAAATCGGCCTGTAGGGGGACATGCCCGACTTAACGCTAGGGGCCGCCCACCAAACCATCCCACCCCGACCCGAAGGCCCCAATGTGCCCTCCATTTCCAGTGGGGGGGGGGGGGGTCGGGGAACAGTTGAGGAAACACGCACATGAAGCGCGCCCCCCCCCCCCCCCCCGAATTTCGGGTCTTCGGGTTGGATTGGGGTGGCCTGGTAGGTGGTCGGCTAGGGGCCTGCTTCCTTTCAAAGAAGCCGGAACCCTCCCGAAACCCTCAGAAAACTCTCTGAAAAGGGTTCTGGGAAGCTGTTCGGAGGTTCTCGGGAGAGTTTTGAATGGGTTTCGTGGTATTTGGTGGAAGCCAGTCGTTAGCTTTCTAAGGCTGGGTGCTAGGGGGGCCCTCCTGGCGTCAAGGCTGCAGAAAGGAAGGGGAAGGAGGAGGACGACGGTCGAGGATCGGGGTTCGAGGATCGAGGCGTTCGCCAGGGCCAGGAAGGAGGGGGGGGAGGAGGTGGGGCAGGACGAGGCGGGGAAGACGACGATCGACGATCGAGGTTCGAGGATCGAGGCGTTTGCTAGGGCTAGAACGGGGGAGGAGGAGGAGGAGGAGGAAAGGGAGGATGAGGAGGAGGAGGAGCATGAGGAGGAGGAGGAGGAGGAGGAGGAGGAGTGGGAGCAGGAGGGGGGGGGGGAGAAGGAGGGGGGGAAGGACGAGGCGGGGAGGACGACGAGCGAGGCTCGGGGTTCGAGGATCGCGGCGCTTGCTGGGGCCACCACGAGGGTGCGAAGCCATTCGCGCTTCGCGGTCTGGGCGACGTCAGAGCGAGAGCGAGGGGCGGGCGGGAGGGGGCAGCGCGAGAGCGTGAAGTTGGTCGCGCTTCGCGGCCTCCTTCTCCTCGTCCTCCTCCTCCTCCTCCTCCTCCTCCTCCTCCTCACCCTCTGTTTCCTCCTCCTCCTCCTCCTCCTCCTCCTTCTGAGGATCTGCGATGACGATGACGATGGCGACGGCGATGCTTGCTGAATGCTGAGCGCACGCTGCACTCGTGGCTGTGGTATCGGGCTCGCCCATCGCTTTGGCGAGCTGGGCTGCAGACTTGGTGCGTACGGTAGGTTCGCGTCGTGTCGACCGGCGGCGACCCCGCCGCCGGCGTCAACCTTGAACGCCGCGGGCGATCCAGCATCGTTCGATGTGTGGAACGATTTGGACGTTTTGGAGACGGCCTATCGTTCCGGCTCGAAGGCCCCCCGCGGTGTCAGAGGCCAGCGCCGAAGTCGGCACGGCGCGAACCTGCCGTGTAAAATCTCCTGGAGGCCACGCGGCCCGAGGCCTCTTATGGGGGGGGCCTCTTAATTGGGGGGCCTCCCGGGGGGGGCCCCGCCCCGCCGACCTGGGCGTCCCCGGTCTCCGGATTTCGGGGCGCCCCTATTTTTAAGTCGGGCGTGTCCCCCCACAGGGGGATTTTCGTCGAAAAATAGAACCCCAGCAATATATATATATATTATATAAATATATATATATATATATATATATAAAATGCTACAAAAACAGTCTGGGGACTATTTTTAGTGTATTTTTTTTGACCTTTTGGGGGTATGTTTGGGGTGTTAAAACAAAATGTTTCGTCGAAAATCCCCCCTGTAGGGGGACACGCCCGACAGAACTCTATATGTCTGTCAAGACGTCCCAGGCCCCACCCTGGGCCGCGCACGTGCCGCTGGCCATGATCTGCGTCCCCCCCTGACTCCAGATCCGCCCTACTTTTTTTTTTTCCAACCTGAAATTGCGTCGGGAATCCATTTATAAAGGGCCGAAAACCAGATTCGACTACTTTTGGTTTTTTTTTCCAACCTAAAATTGCGTCGGGAATCCACTTATAAAGGGCCGAAAACCAGATCCGCCCAATTTTTTGGGTTTTTTTTTTCCAACCTAAAATTGCGTCGGGAATCCACCTATAAGGGGCCGCAAAAAGTAGGGCGGAAACTTCTGCACCCAGCAGAAGGCGGGGCGGACATCCACAGAAGCAGGGCGGAGACGGCCACAGAAAAGGAGGGCGGAGATTGGCATCAGCGGGGCTTGAAAAGTAGGCAGAAATTCCAGGCCCTACCAACGAATTTCCCCAAAGTAGGGCGGGTCCGGAGTCAGGGCCCTCCTCTCGGACGCCCCACTCGCGGCCGCCCCCGACTGGCTGGGGCCCTGTACGGTCACGGGGCCCGGAGAGGGCCCCGGTTGGGGGGGGGGGGGCGAGCGTGCGTTGCGTACGCTACACGTCCTCCCGCCCTGACTTCTGTCGCGGCCCGAAGGGGGGCACCGACTCCCAGGACTCGGTGTCTCCTCGGGCCTCTCCGAGGAGGAAGGGGCACCGATGCGGCCGCCCCTCCCCCGTCTTCCCCCTCCTCGGGCCTCCTGGGAGGCCGTTCGCCGCCGCCGCGGGACTCGCCCCGAAATCCTGGTCCGAGCGCGCCCTGGGAGAGGGCCCACTGGGAGCAGCGGTCGGTGCACCTGTCCGTGGCCCGGGCCCCGGGCCTCGGGCCTCTGCGGCGGCCGTTTTTTTTCAGGGACGGCCCGGTGGCCCCGGGCACCCCATAGGGAAAAACCGTTCGACGAGGCGCAGCCGCTGAGAAGCACCCCGAGGCCAGCCCAGACCCCCTCGAGTAATGAAAAAATCATGACGGGAGGTTTTTCGCCATTTTCGGCCTCTGGGGGCCCTCACCGGGCCTCGGGACCGTCAAAAAACGACTCAGGACGAAAAACCGGTCCCGGGGAAGGGGTCGGGACCTTTGGGGTCGCGTCATGAAAAAATCATGACGTCGGGGGTCTGGGAGGACAGCCCTGTGGGGCCCAGCGGCAACGTCCGAAGACCTCCCGCCGTGAGTTTTTGTCCCCCAATCAGAGCTTACCTCCGTAGGGGTCCTGGCGGATGCATATGGTCAGGTGAGGTATGGCGCCGATTTCGGCGGCACGCCCGGGTGCCCGGGTGCCCTATAGTCCTATAGCCCTATAGCACTATAGCCCCATAGCCTTCTAGCCTTCTAGCCCTATGACCCTAAGAGCCCTATAGCCCTGCAGCCCTGATAGCCCTAGAGCCCCACAGCCCTATAGCCTCATAGCCCCATATAGCCCCATGGCCCCAGAGCCCCAGAGCCCCAGAGCCCCAGAGCCTGATAGCCCCCATGGCCCCAGAGCTCTAGAGCCCCATGGCCCCGCAGCCCCGAGGAGATTCGGATCGGGCCTCCTCTCCGGCCCCATGTTCCTCGCGAGACGCGAGGGGCAGCGTCGGCCCCCGTGCGGCGGGGCTGGAGCCGAGGGGCCGCCCCCCGCCAGAGGTGGCGAACTGCCTCTGCCGCGACGGCCGCGTGCCGCCGGTGCACGTGCCGAGGAGCGTCCAGGGCCTCGTGAGCCGGAAGGCGGCGGGGGGAGGAGGAGGAGGAGGAGGAGGAGGAGGAGGAGGAGGAGGAGGAGGAGGAGGAGGAGGAGCAGGAGGAGGAGGAGGAGGAGGAGGAGGGAGGAATGGAGGAGGGAGGAATGGAGGAGGAGGAGGAGGAGGAGCAGGAGG
>CAUYUJ010018957.1:185647-190950 GCA_963575745.1 Prorocentrum cordatum | reverse complement strand
GAACACAGTCCGCTCTTGAGCCACAGCGGGGAAATCGCAGGATCGACGGAGCTCCACTCACTCTCCGAGACTCCCTTAACTCTTAACTCCTCCCCCTCCTCCTCCTCCTCCTCCTCCCCCCTCTTCCTCCCTCCCCTCCTCCTCCTCCTCCTCCTCAGGGCCTTTTTCGTGTCAGCTGTGCGTCGCTTTGCCGAGGGCGCATCGGCGCATTGCCCTCCTCCTCCTGCTCTGCACTTGGTCGAAGAAACGGTTGCATGGCCCTTCGGGCTCTTTGGGCGAGTGGGGGAGTTAACGAACTCTTTCGAGATGTCTGCAAGCTGCAAACCTTAGGGCCATGGGCAACGGGAAACCGAGTCCCAGCATGAAAATTCAGAGCCTTTAAGAGCCCCAGGGATCTTAAATGCCTCGACGTGGTCTCCTGTAACACCAAGTGCCCCTGGGGTCTCAGTGCGCGCGGGCCAGAAGGCCCTTAAGGCGAGGGGCAGTGGGCCCGAACGACAACTCTAGTGAACGTTCAGGGCCCCCGACGGCTCCAGGTCCTGTTCTGTAGCCATTTTGGCTCGAGGCATTTCTGGCGCTTGGGCGCGCTGGGCTCCTCGGTCCTCGAGTCTCCCCGAGCGACGGGCCGCCGTCGGCAGGCAGCCTGGCAGCCTGGCGCCATCTTGCACGATGGGCAAGTCCGCGGCTGGTGGCAAGAAGGCCGTCGCCAAGCACAGCATCAAGAAGAAGGTCACCTGGGCAGAGGAGATCTTGGCAGCGCCGCCCAGGACTTGCGAGGCATGTAAGCAGACGTCCCAGGACATGGACAGGCACGGGGACGGGACGCGCCGCGCGAAGTGGAGCAAAGCCGAGAGGAGCCGCACCACGGGAGAGGTGTACCTGCCAGGCAGCGAGTGCTACCTCTGCTTCGACATGCGCAGGCGCTTCTTCGACGGCTGCAGCTTCGAGACCTTGCAGGCGCAGAGGAAGGATTGCCCGTCTCTCGATGCTCGCTGCGAGGCGCTCAGGAAGGGCAGGTGCACAAAGGCTGGGGAGTTCTCGCATCAAGAGAAGAAGCCAGTGGAGCAGTGGGTGGCCGAGCTGGAGTCTGAGTTCTGCGAGGCCTACGAAGAAGGTGCCTTCTACACTCTCCAGCAGTTCTGCAAGGCCCACAAGATCAAGTGCGTCGACGGCGACGCAGACGACACCTTGACGAGGAGGATTCGCAAGACGTGGCCCGACATTGAGATCTCTCGGGGCGCACGTTTGAAATCGGTGGGTGTCTGGTACGTCAACGACCCGAACCCGAACAGCGGCAACTACAAGTTTCGCATGGGCGTCAAGAGCGAGGTGCAGTTGCAGAAGCGACAGAAGCCCGTGGACGATGAGCTTGCAGCCGAGGCGATCGCCGACATCAAGAAGGCCAAGAGGATTCGAGGTATGGCCCCTGCCGCAGCTGGACATGTCGGCGGTCGCGCGCGGGACGTCGACTACGACGTCGCGATGCTCAGCGACGTGAGTTCCGGCGACGGCGAGCAGCGCGCCCAGCTCCAGGACGAGGAGGGCTCAGAGGAGGGGGAGGCTGCGTCTGCAATCTGCAGTGGTGGAGGTGCCGCTGGAGGCCGGGCTGCGTCGGCGGCGGCGACGCCGCGCTCGAAGTGCAGCTTGCCCCCGAGCAACACCGTCGAGCCGATCGATGAGGATGGCGTGTCCGACGGCGACTGCCGCCGCCCTCCACGCAGCGGGCGCCCTGAGGCACAAGCCTGGCGAAACCTCAACTACCTGTGGGAGTAGGGTGAGGGGGTATGGTGGTCATCCGTCGTCTTCTCGTCCTCCGCTTGTCGGATTCCCTCCCCTCTTCCTTCCAGGAGCGGGATGACTGCGTGTTGAGGTTTCCGTGCTGGTCTTGCCAAGGGAAGGGGTGGGCCTCTCGACGGCCCGACCCTTGCCATAGATCAGCATGGACATGCACGCGCATTCATGCCGCCCCCGACGAAGCGAATGAGGATGAGGGATGAGGGAGAGAAGAAGATGTCGGAGGACCGCTATGCCCCCCCCCCCCCCGTCCCAGGGCAGGGTGAGTTTCGGCTGGCCCTTAGGTCGGCAGCGCCGCTGCTCGCAAGATGGGCAAGCCGACGCCGCAGGAGTCCGCCACTCAGAGGTTTGAGAAGGTCATGGAGAGGGCTCGTGAGCACCATTCGGCAGAGAAGGAGTGGACGCGGCGCCCGAAGAGCAGGATCCACGATGCCACCGTCAACGCATTGGCCAAATCCGCCCGCGAGATGGCCAAGTTCACTGGAGACGACGATTGCTCAGCGAAGTCGGAACCAGCAGGGATGGTGATCAAGGAGATCTCGGCCAGGCGTATCTTCTTCGAGGAGATCAGGGGCAAGACCGTGGACGTGGCAAAGCGGACCATCACCAGCGCGGAGCACCAGGTTATGGTCGGTTGTTCTGTGAGCTTAAGGTCGCAGATCATCCAGCAAGCCTGCTTCACGCTAGCGACGAGCGAGCCGCCACTCATGATCAAGTTTGCCATGTGCCCCCGAGCTCCTGCTCCCGAGGGCGATTCTCAACCAGTTGAGTGGCCTCGCGTCGAGACTCTGTGCCTCGGGCTGCTGTGGGAAACCGCGTCGTGCAAGGCTGGCGCCATCATGGCGGACTCGCTGGCGGTGCGAACTCAGGCTGGCCTTGTGACCGACATGGTGGAGCGAATCGTCATCGAGAGTCCGAGCGAGGCGACGGTGCTGAAGAGGATTGCCGACGTCAAGGAGTACTTGGGCAAGGAGTTCCAGCCTTTCGACTTCAGCGTGTGTGACGACGCGCGGGAACCTTTCACGAAGGCCAGTCTCTTCGAGCAGCCCTACATGGACGTGTCCGCTCTCGTCGTCGCAGGCGACGTGTTGACGTGCATTCGTGAGGCGAAGCCTGTGGCAGGGGCTTTGCGCAAGATGTCCAGAATGATGCTCTCCAAGATCGACGCAGTTTCGACGCGTGTACGGAATCTAGCTACCGCTAGGGCACTCTCGAACAGCAACGTCATGAAAATCGCGTGGGATCACCTGGTCGAGCTGCTCGCCTCAGATGGCAACCTCGCCAATGCAGATTGCGTGGGGGAGGCTGCGGCGGCTGCCGGCCAGTTCAAGGAGAAGGTCTTGAGTATCGCCACGGGCTTGAAGGAGCCCAGCGGCAAGAGCGAGGATGCCTACAACGCCGTCGTGGACGTTTGCCAGGAGGAGCAGCAAGAGATCTCAATGAAATTTTGCGCCACGTGCATCGCGAATGCAGACCCGAGTGACTTCGAGGATACGGTCTACGCGGAGAACATGGACATGGCCAAGGTGGTGAACGCGTTCATGTGCAATACGTTGATGAGCTGGTTCAGCGTGGAGGAGCTCCAGGCGAGCTGCCAACCTATTCACGTCGCTGCCCCCCCCCCCCCGTCCTGAAGGGATGGGCCCCCCAAGGGGGCCGCTAAATCTGGTCTTGAGGTCGGCTGTCGGCTGACCGCTGGTCTTTCCGAGGGGGTATCGGTCCGACTCGACTCTGCATCCCCCTCTTCCACCCTAATCGGGCGGCCTGGAATTTCGATGGGGTTCGGAGGGCGGGCGGGAGGGAGGGGATGGAGGTCATGCGACTGACGTGATAGTTTGACAGCTCGAGGGGAAACTATCACGCGCCCTGCGCTGCGAGGTTGAGGATGACACGTGGGACGAGCTCTACTGGGTTGGAAACGTCTTGGAGTACTGCGCCCACTTCGCGCCGAAGTCCCAGGCCCTCCAGAGCACGCGCAAGAAGATGATCCTCACGCACCACGTCAAGAGTCTGCTGATGGCGACTTCCACGGTCACGGAGGACTGCGCGACGGGGCTCAGGGAGCGGGTGAAGGCTCACTTGATGGACTCGGGCCTGAAGCCAGCTGCTGACCAGGAGGTGAACGACATCTTGGGCGACAGCTTCATGACCTTCTTGCACAAACTGAACCACGCTTGGGCTGGAGTCCAGGTGGCCACCCCCTTGATGTCCTACGTCCGACGCGTCGTGCACTCGCCGTTCTGTTCTGACGCATTCTTGTCCGTTGCGAAGGAGTTCGAGAGCAAAGTGCCTGATTGTGTGAAGGCGCTCTTGGTGTCAGCACGGAGCATGAAAGCCCTGGAGAGATCGTTCGGCTGGGTCAAAGACGGCAGACAGATCGGCAGGATCGAATTGACGACCGCCCTCATGGACGCGAGCACCGTCACGAACGACGTTCGCGAGCTGGAGTCGTTCGGGAAGCATGAGAATGAGCTGATCAGGGTGTGGAGGCTTGCGCTCCGCGACCTCACCAAGCCCGACGTGGAGGAAGACATCCAGCAGTTCTTGGACAAGTGCAGCGGCTTGGAAGAAGCCTTGACCAAGTGGTCGTTCAAAGGGGAGCTCGCGTTTCTCACCTCGGACGGCAACGACTCGGCATGGGCGGCGATGATCAGACGTTTCGAGACGTTCATTGCCACGACGCCCACATCCGAGCGCATATGTGAGTTCCTGGTCTCCAACGTCTTCATGCTCACGTGGGCTGACGACAAGGAGATGAGCGTGGTTCGGTCTCTCAGTGAGTACAGTGCGAATCGCTCGTCGCTTGCTTTGAAGCTTGGCAGTGCCTTGTCGGGGATGGTGCTGGCTAACTGCATCAATGCTGCGCCTGCGCGTGCTCTCCAGCGTTCGTTGGAGCTGACTGCGGGCATCCTGCCCAAGCGTTTGAATGCGAAGCTCCAGGATTCGAATCAGGCCTTGCAGGATCGGGTTGCAGCCGCCCTTGCCAGGCCGCCAGACACCAGCGGCGAGAAGTCTCACATCAGTGTTGGTGGCACCGACTTCTCGAGCATCGCAGGAGGCAGCGCTGGCCCGTCGAAGTCGACATCTGCCCCTGCCAGCGACAAGCCGACCCTTAAGAAGAAAGGCTCGCAGGCGCTGCAATAGACCGGGGATTGGGAGTTCGGAGCTCGAGGGTTCTCAGATAACAGTCGAGAGGGCGAGGATGGGAAGGGGGACGAGCGACCTACGAACAGCGACGACGAGTAACATAGATGCGACAATGCGAACACCACCGACTCGGTGGCCAGGAGAGAGCTCTGCGGCTCCGCTCCCTTTTTTTCTGGGGCGCCTGGGCCGCCCGTCTCGTTCGAGCAGCTCGGGGGCTCGGAGAGGCACTTGGCCCGGGCGACGCTCGAGGGGTCCAGTGAGCACTTTGTGACAAGCCATTGCTGGCTGTCTTCTCAGCATCTTGCCCGCCCCTCTCTCGCCCGCTCTCCGCCCTTGATCCGCCCGCCCGCCCATCCCTCACT
>CAUYUJ010018957.1:95647-180647 GCA_963575745.1 Prorocentrum cordatum | reverse complement strand
ACCATTCCAGATGTCTTTCTCGTCCATTCCATTCTGGCCCATTCCATTCATAATGCCCTCGCGTCTCCCTTCGAGTCTCGGGCCTCATGTTGCAATTTAGCCACTCAAGTGCGGGCAGGCCGCGGGCCCCGTGAGGCCCCTCCTCCTGTCCGCGAGCGCGCGACAGGCGCTCGCGCTTCAAGCGGGGCCCCGCAGCAGCGGGGGCAACCGTCGCGGAGCACCTGGTTTTGCGGCTGCCCCCGCAGCAGCGGGGGCGCCAGCAAAGATGGCCGAGGACATCAAGTCGGGCCCCCTGAAGGATTCCGCCATGTTGCGCAGCCGCTATGCCTTGAAGGACTCCGAGGGACAGCGGTGGAAGGCCAAGATCCCCTTGGAGGATTTCAGCGCCCACCCGCGTTGCAGGGGTGGAACGTGCCCCTCCGCTGCCAGAGCGGTTAACCTCCTGTGTGGGATTCTGAAAGACAGGTTCCTCAATAACGAGGCGCAGCACGAAGCAGTGGTTGTGCAGGAACTCCCTGCCGAGAAGAAGGCCGAGTGCGACCGCCTCCACGGCAAGCCGTGCAAGACGCATGCGGACCACAACAAGCAGAACACGGAGTCCGTGGAGGCTCTCCGCCTGGCGCACGCAAGCCTGTCAACGTTCAACTACGGGGCGTCGAGCCACTGCGCGCTGACCCTTGGTCTGATGAGCCTCAAACACGGCGCAGTGTGGGTCGTTCCCGAAGAGCGCCAAGGGCATGGTTTGGAGGAGTTCCAGACAGGTCCGGGTGGCTCCTGGGATATCCCAAAGATGCGTCGCGCAACGAAGTTCTGCGAACTCATGGACGTTCTCGATAACGGTGTGCTTTGCGAGGTGCTCTCGTGGGGAATCCACTTCGATGCCGACTTCGCGCAAGGCCCAGCGCTCATTTCCGCGGCCCTGAACGACCCGCAGGGAAAAGGTGCGACCTCTCACGGAATGGAGCTCCTCACGTCCGTCGCTGATCTCGTCGCCACCGCAGCAGCGGAAGCCAAGAAAGCAGGCTCGGGATCTGACAAAGAGCAGCCCTTGAATATCCCTTACGACAGTGTCCTGAAGGCCTGCGCGCAACGGCACCCAGAGTACGCGAAGGCCAAATGGTTCGAGGACATGTTCGCTTTCGTGATCAACGTAGGGGCCGCATCAGGGCAGCTCATGCCGCAAATTCTGGGTTATGATAGACGTTGGGTGGATCACGAAATGCGCTCCCTGTCACCAGCCACATGGGGCGTCCTCAACCAACTCCCCATTGACTGTCCCCATGTGAAGGTTGCCCTAGTCGTGAGGGCGTACTCCCAAGAGCCGAAGGGCGGGCAATGCCCGGCGCCAGAGGCGGCATGGGGGCAAAGCGAAGGCACTCGGGTGCAGGAGCTGAATGCCTTGTTGGGGTATGTGCGTCGCATCTTGGCCCCCGCAGCAGCGGGGGCGGAGGGGGGGGGGGGGGGGTGGGCGCGACTTTGACAGCGGGGGCGGTTCTGACTGCGACGGAGGCCTTTTGCCGGGCGTGCGTAAAGGTGCATCGTAGCAAACCTGCGGGCGGTGCGGTTGTGGGGGCCGCGTGCGAGGCAGCGCGTCCGCACTATGCTCAAGTGCGCGAGGCGTGGCAGAACATTGAGAAGAACGCGCAGAAAGATTTCCCGCCCCCTCCTGCGCCGTGGGCCGCCAAGCTGCAAGCGGCCCCCGAGGGCCCCGATGGCCTTCGCAGCAGCGGAGGTCGCGAGGGCTCTCGCCCGCAGCCAGTACTGATCGAGTTCGAAAGAAGACGAGCCTCTGAACAGGCGGATGTCTGCACTGTCAAAGCCCCTGAACAGCCTGATGGTGGTCCCAGTGAAGTCGTGGCACGCTTCGGCTCCGTCTGCCAATCTCGACGCAGAAAGGTGGCGCCAAGCCAGCGTCGCGAAAGTGATGACTGCCTTCCATCGACACGCGGACACTTGCGCCCAACCCCTCCACATGCAACGCGACGCTCAAGCCAAGAATGTCCATGTGATGGCTACTGAGCACATCGCCGAAAGGAAACTGATGCTCTTCCCTTGCTGCCCCGCCGCGAAGATTTTCCCGGAAGTCTCGAGCAACCCGCGGGCAGTGGAGGTGCTAGTCGGTGAGAAACGTCCGACTCCTGTCGAGGAAATGGACAAGTATTGGGCACTGCCCGATTTCAAATAATCAGAGCTGGAGCTCGAGCCCGCAGCAGCCTCCGCAGCAGCGGAGGGTGCGGAGCTCGACGGGGCGGTCCCCGCAGCAGCGGGGGCCGCCCCGTCGAGCCCCGACCAGTCAGAGAATCCGTGCCATTTTAAGTTCGGAGGTACCGAGTCCTTGCACTTTTTTGGGGGAGTTCACAGGATGACAGCAGAAGAACTTGCCCGGGCCCAGCTAGTGCCGGGACAGGAGCACTGGAAGTTCAACGTGGCACTTCGACCGCAAGAGTTCGCGACCATGACAAAGTGCGCGGCGTCCGCCCCCGTCCGCGTCTGCAGCGTGCTTGCCCCGTGCATGCGCAGCGCGGTGCCTCTGGTGCGCGGAGATCGGCTGATGCTGCAGATCGCAAAGGAGAAGAAGGCCCCCGACCCCAAAAAGGAAAAGCACGCATGGCAGAAGGATCAGAAAGAAAAGGAGAAGAAACGGGAGAAGGACGCGGAGGAGGGGCGGAAAGCTACCGAGAGCGGTAAGATGACAATCCCTGGCCAGGGGGCCCACTTCGTGCGATCCCGCCGCAGCCGCGGGGGGCGCGCGAAACAGGGCGGCAGATGACAGCGGCAGGTGATCGCCTGAGCGCAACGGCCCCGAACGCGCCGTCAGCTGGACGAGGATGAGGAAAGGGTGGGAGGAGGAAAAGGGCGGGGGGGGGTCGAAGAGGGGGGGGGGAGGGTGGCAGCAGAAACGGCACAGGACAGGGATGGGGGGGGTGGCGCATCCGCCGCAGTAGTGGCGGTGGCACAAGTGTTCCCATGGCGGCGCGGCGGTCGCTGAGAAGCGGGGCGAGTGCGAGGGCCTGCTTGCGCTTATGCGTGCCTCTCGCCCCCATCCCCTCCTCTTCCTCCATGAGATATCTCTCCTTTGTCCTCGCGGTGCATGCCCCCTCCCAGGTCTCGTCCTGCTCCTCTCCCTCTGTGTTCGTCCTGCCCTCCCCTCGTGCCTCGCCTCCGTCTCCGCCCCCCCTCGTCCGTTCCTGCCTCCCTCCCGTGGAGTGTTTTCCTCTCTCCGTTCTCATCGTCCTGCTCATCGCCTTGCCGTCCTGTTCGCGCCCCCCCCCCCCCCCCCTCTGTGACAGGAGGGCGGTCCGGGATGGCGAGGCCCCCTGTGACAGAGGGGCGGTCCGGGATTGCGACGGCCCCCCCCCTCTGTGACAGAGGGGCGTTCCGGGATGGCGCCCCCCCCCCCCCTGTGACAGAGGTGCGTTCTGGGATGACGGGTGCCCCCCCCTCTGCGACAGAGGGGCGGCGGCGGCCCTGGCCGGGGCGCCCCGCGAGCCACCGTGCCACTCTGGCAGGCGATCAGGGATGCGAGCGGGCCGAGGAGAGGGCAGCCATGAGAAGGGGTTGGATGGGGCGGAAGGATAATCGAGGAGGGAGAATGACGCTGATGAGGAGGAGGAGTAGGAAGATCTGTTGGAGACGAGGAGTTCGCTTGCCATAGCCGCTTGTTTCTCGGACGGGTGAGGCGGACCACCAGCGGGGTGGGGGCGGGGTGGGGTGGGTGGGGGGGGCAGACGCCGAGGACGCGGCCGCCTTCGCGGCAGCGAGGGTTTGCGCGCGGCGGCATGAAACGCAGGGCAGAGGAAACGTGGCGGGATGTCGTTGTCGGGAAAGCGGCGCGCCTTGGTGACGCGATCATGGGGGTGCTCTGCGTGGCGGGCGGGCTGTGCAGGGCGCGCGATGGAGCAGCGGGATTTGCTTTGGAATGCGAGGGGCGCGATGTTTCCTTTGGCGACGGCCATGGCATAGAAGCCTTCGTGCCCGTCGGAAAGCACCGCCTGTGGCTGCTCAAGGTGGTCGGTGGTCTCAGCGCCGTGACGGGCGCCTTGAACGAAACGACCATGTTAGAGCGCTTGCATGCGAAGCTTCGCGCAGGAGAAGGAGACAACGTGGGTGAAGCGGAGCCCCCCCCCGAAAAACGCCCCCGCAGCAGCGGGGGTTGCAGCGGGGACTTCCGCAGCAGCGGGAGAAGAAGCTCGGGGCCCCGCGGCGGGTCTCCTCGGAACCGTCGAGGGCGCATCGGCAGGAGGAACCCCGAAGAGACGGAAAGGATTTCCTCGAGGCACGCTCTGGAGAGTCACCGTGCCGATGTCTCCTATGCCAGATGAGGCCGACGCGAAACAGGTTGCAGTGTATGAGAACAAGCAAGGCGTCCTTTTCGTTCAGTGTCAGGACCCGCCATGGCTCCTGCGCTACCTGCGCGAGGAGAGCCAGGGCAAAAGCGCCCCCAAACCCAGGGGCGACGACGACGGCGTCGACGCTTTGGACGAGAAGCGCCCGTGGACCACCAGGTGGTGCCCCCCTGGGATGTGGGCAGTGGAGGTCAGAGGAGGGCCAATGGCAGGCCGACAATGGGCCTCCAGGATTCAGGATCTGAGCGACGACAAATGGTCCACAGGCGTGATGTTGACGGGAGTGACAACGTCCTTCAAACAGTCCACCCGTGCGCAGCAGAATCAAGTTCATTTGGCGTTCTTGGAGGGCGTGGTCCAGACAGCCATCGCACAGGAAACAGAGAAGTGATGCCCTCGTTGTCCGCTCGCTGGCGCGCGCCGCAGCAGCGGCGCGCTGACCGCTACAGCGGCTTGTTTTGTGCAGACAGACTCGGTGTTAGCACCGCAGCAGCGGCGCGCTGACCGCTGAGGTGGATGTCTGCGGGTGTCTGTCGACTGGGCAGGGGTGGGGGCCCGCGCGGGGGATCGCGAGCCCGCGGCTCTCCAGCGCTCGCGCGCTAGAAGACAAATGACCTCGCGGAATCTGGCGAGGAGGGGGCGGAATGGGGGTTTGACAAGTAGTAGGAGGAGGGGGGGGGAGGGGCAGCAGCAGCAGCAGCACCCGCAGCAGCACCGACAGGAGGATCACTGCGAGGATGCGGCCGTTTGCTTGCCCAGCTGCGCTGGGCTCGAAACAAGAGGGCGGCCGCGCGCGCGCATGGCTTCGGCCTCGTGGCCGCCGCAGCCGCCCCGCCCCCAGACCCAGGAGATGCTCGCCCTGCAGGCGCGCCCCTGCTCGTCGGGCACGACCGCGAGGCCGACGAATTCTTTGAGTTTTGGTACCAACAAGACAAAACGGAAGACCCCGACCATGTGCTCATGAACCCGCGGAGACGACGCGGGGCAATTTTCGGACACGGGTACGTTATGCGCCGCAGCAGCGGCGCGGCTTGCCATTCTGAATCTGGCAAACGCATATGTAAGAATATTCATTTATGCTCGCAGTGGCCGTGTCCCAGCGACCGCCGTCTGTTGGACGGTACTGTGGACTGCGCGAAGTGGTCAGACTGGCAAGCGCCCTGGCATCTAGTGCATTGCGCGGACGGGTGGCCCGCGGGAGCTGGGGCACCCGCAGCAGCGGAGGCGCCGGCCGAGGCGCGCGTGGTCCCAGCTGGAGCGGCAGCGGAGCCGTGGGTGGGCCCTGCTGAAGGCCCCGCAGCAGCGGGGCCGTCAGCGGAGGCGTGCGTGGCCCCTGCTGAAGTGGCAGCGGAGCCGCACGTGGGCTCTTCTGAAGGCCTCGCAGCAGCGGGTGCGTCAGCGGAAGCGCGCGTGGCCCCTGCTGAAGTGGCGGCGGAACCGTGCGCGGGCGCTTCTGAAGGCCCCGCAACAGCGGAGGCGTGCGCGGGCCCCGCTGGCGCGCATGGCGCCGACGCCATCGCCGAGGCCGCTTCCGCAGTGGAGGCTGCCCTGAAAGACTCGGCGGCAACGGCGGCCCTCTCAGCAGAAGGTGTCGCCCTTGTCGCCTTCCCCCAACCCGCCCCGCTTGCTGTCCGCGACATGGCGGAACCCGTGTGAGCGCCTTTGAAAAGGCAGCCGCGAATGCAGGCGCTGTGGTTGCCCCGCCTGCGCCTGCAGGGGCACTTTCACAACGGGGCCAGAGGTGCCTCGAGAAATTGATGAAGTTGTCGCGCAGTATTCGCGGAGCGCGGGGGGGGGCCGAGAGTGGATAGGGCATTCTGCTTTCGTAATCTTTGCGCTTCTGCGGAAGGTGCGCGTCTACGCATGGGAAGGGCGGAACAGAGTCGACCTTTGCAAAGCTGTGTTGCCGCCGTGGAAGCTGGAGGAATTAACCCGCGAGCCTGCGGCGGACGCGATCGCGCGTTGCGCCGCCCCCCGAGACTCGGGGCCTCCGGACTGGCCCCCCCGTGTCGGAGGAGTACCCTTTTTATTCTATGCAGTCATTTTATCGCGGGCGTCTCCACAGATTTGTGGACATCACGGGGGATGTTTCGACGGTGGGCGGTTTCCATTCTGCTCTCGGTGCGTTCGTCGTGTCCACGGTCGCAGACGGGGACTGCGGTTTGGATTGCATGTTGCGGATGACCCAAGAGGTTTCCACGCGAGAGTCTCGCAGGGAGCTCCGCCAGGACAGTTGCTCTCTCCGACCATCCTGATCCTTCGCTTCCATCTCTGCTGCCCACGCATGCTCTCCCCATCCTTCCCTCTCCATTTGTCCTACTTCCCTCTCCCATCGCGCCCCCCTCTCCTATCGCGGCCCCCCCGCCGAGTCTCCCCGCCCGTCCTCCATGCCCGCCTGCGAGGATGTCGCGGACTACATTGTGCAGAGGGTGCATTTGGCGTGGTTCCTCGACGTCATGGTCCTGACGCAAGAAGTCACTCAGGAGGAAGTCCAGGAGCTCTGGCGCCTGCAGAGCGCCTTAGACGACGAAGAACTTGTCCCGCAGCCTGGCCACGCCGCCCCCTCAGGTGGTGCCGCCGCAGCAGCGGCGGCGCCACCTGAGGACTTGGCAGTGGTGGAAGTCGACGCCGAGGCAGTCTGTCAGGAGCTCGTGCAAGCCATCCAATGGTGGGCAGGACTGAAAGACGCTGCGTGCGCCCTGGACGTAGCTCGGGAGTTGAGTCCCGCAGAGCGGGAGTAGCAGCTCTTGAGGCGCAGGAACCGCGGCTGCGAGCGCAAAGCCCCCGCCCAGAACGAGAAGCGCGTGGTGGTCCCGTCGCGCCTGTGCTCGAGGATGGAGATAGCGGGTGCTTTCGACGAGCGCATCCGCTCTTTAGGCTGGACGCCTGGAGAGCGCTTGCCGTATGGAGGGGCGGCGTTCATTCATGTATGCGTGGGACTGGGGTTCCCTGCCCCATGCCTCTCTCAGGAAGCGCGCGCGTTCTGCTGCGCTGGCACAGGGCTTTTCTGTCGAAATACGCCTCCGCAGTGGCGGAGGCTGTTCGGCATCCGCGGGGGCGCGAGACGCAGTGCCGGGCGCCCCCTCAAGTGGAAAGGGCGGAAAAGGATACCACAACAGGGACAGGGGGCTGCTCGAAAATGTCCTTGGCTGCGGCAAGCTCTGTTTGAATGGTGGAGTTCCATTCGGCGCAGTGTAGATTGGAAAGCTATCGAAGCTGGAATGCGAAGTGCCCGAAAAGAGCCAGCGAAGAGAGCAAGGTTCACACAAAGCATGCTCCAGACCAAAGCGTTGGAGCTCATGGGCGAGTACGTCGCGCAGCAGCTGCGGATCGGGCAGCGACCCGCCGCCGTGGAGTTGAGGTCGCGCTGGTGGGCCTCCTGGCGCAAGGAATGCGGCCTCAGCATGCGGTGCCCGAACAGGATGTGCAAGTGCCCGCTGCCCACCTTGGAAGAGCGCCTCGAGCGAGGCTGGCTGAACGTGTTCAGGGTGCGCGCCGCGTGCGTGCCACTCAACCAGGAGGATCCCGAGATGGAGAACTTCGACCAGTCGCATTTCCACCACAATGAAACAGGATCAGCTGGCGTGAGGACCCTCGCAGTAGCGGGTGTCGAAGTGCCACTGGTGGAGTGCCACGGCGGTGCGGGAGCGGTGAGCGGCCAATTTCATGAAAGTGAGCGACGAGGATCGACTGCGGAGAGAAGGCCCCCCACCGATGGAGTGCATTTTCAAAGAGGAGGGGGGGGGAGAAGCTGAGGCCGCGCCTGCTCGAACACCTTCGGCGCCGAGGGTTCGGCAGATGGGTGTCGGCGACCGCCGGCGCCAAGGGGTCTTGCCGGACACCGTGCGTCCTCGCGCGCCCGGACCGCCGCCTCCCTCGTCTGCCAGAGCCCCCGCAGCAGCGGGCGTGGGGAATTATGATGGCGGATGATCATGGCCCTCGCATGCCCCCGCTTGTGAGTAAGCTATGTTGGTCTCGAGGGTGCGCGTTCATCCCGCGCGGGGGCGGCGCGACCCCAATCCTCCAGACTGTGGGCGCACATTTGAATCAACGCGCCAAGCGCGAGTACATGAAGAGAGAAGGGGCGGCGCTGCTGAGGGCCACGAGGCTCGGCCAGTGCGTCCCACAGGTTAGAGTGCCTTGACTTGATGGTGGAAGTGATGCCCCGCATGGGCCTTCACTTGGCTGCGGCAGAGGGGTGCTGGGAAACAGGTTTCAAGGGAAGCCCGTGGGATGCGGACTTGGGCGCGCGCATATGCAAGGAGGCGGGCCATTCCTGGAAAAAGTTGGCGATGCGTCAGAAGGTCGCCGCCGCAGTAGCGGAGGTCGGAGTAGAGGTGCAGGCGGGCCGCTTGAGATGGACCTACAAAGACATCATGCGATCGGCCCCCCCGCGCCCTCGACGCGGTCACTGCGACGCCGCGTTCGCAAACCTTGGAGACGACGCGGCTCTGGGCGAGGGCGGCGAGATTTGGCGCGGCATGGAGGGGGCGGAAAACGCAGCCGAGGGTCTCCGCAGCAGCGGGGGCACTGAGGGTGGCAATTCCGACGACGCCCTCGAAGGAGATGAAGATGATGGGAGCGAGGGCGACGACGGGTGGAGCGCCGCTGGCGAGTTTGACAACGGATGGGCCAGTCCACGCCTCAACGCAGCAGCGGCGGGGGAGAGCGCGCTGGAGGCGCCGCCTGGCCTGCCGACGTCCCGCGTGGAAGCCGCGGAGCAGACGTCTGACCTCGTGAGATCGTACTCGTCGATCGCTGAGGAGTTGCGCAGCTGGGGCGACATCGCGGGGGCCACGTTCATGGAGACGCAATTGCGGAAAGAACGGAGGCGAGTGCGCGTCCTGTCGAAGGAAGATCCCGGGGCCCAGCGGGCCCCCGCAGCATGCGAGGACGCCCGCGAGGCGACGCTCAGAAATCAGAAACGACAGCGGGATGTCAAGGCGCGGCGCAGAGAAGAGCTAACCCGCCTGGGGAGCGACGTGAAGAGAGCGCGCCAGCTGCTGTGGACACAGCAAGCCAAACTCTTGGACGCAGAGGCAGCCATATATATATATATATATATCAAACACACGATGACACATGTTGGGTTATCCGAGCTGGGCGCGGGCCTTCGCAGCTGCGGAGGCGCGGCGGGTCGAGCGTCGAGGTTCGACGCGCCGGATCGCCTGGCGATGTTGGGTTTTGGGTTTTCTGCAGCTCAGCGGTCAGATTTTGCGTGGTGGAGGCGGGAATGGGGCGGGCGCCGCTGGCATGGAGGACTTCGGTGGAAAGTGGCCGGGGACGTTTGCTACGCGGTTGCAGAGCGTCATAGACGAGTACTGGGGAGGCAGCCCGAGAGTTTTTAGCGTGTTTATGCACAGTGAGACGCGACGTCGTTTGTTTGGCTTCCTGGCGCTGGCGCCCCCTGCTGCCGGGGGCCTCTGAGAGGCGCGGCCCGCCGCGGCAGCGGCGAGGCGCGGGGTGTGAGTTTGGGCAGCAGGCGCTGCTCTTCCACCTGGCTGCGACCGAGGCGCCGCGCGCAGACGTAGCGCAGGCCCTATGCAGAAGAAACAGGGGGGAGGGAGGACGGGGGAGGAGGTGGGAGGAGGGGGGGAGCAGGCGGGGGGGGAAAACCACGCGGGCGTCGATCACTCCGCCCCTCCTCCTGCTCTCCCCCCTCCTTCTCCCTGATCACCCTCCTGGTCATTATTTCATTCCTCCCTCCTCCGCGTCCGTCTCTCTCTCTCTCTCTCTCTCTCTCTCTCTCTCTCTCTCCCTCTCTCTCTCTCTCGTTGCCGTCGTCCGTCTCTCTCTCTCTGTCTCTCTCTCTCTCTCTCTGTTTCTCTCTGTCTCTCTCTGTCTCTCTCTCTCTCTGTCTCTCTCTGTCTCTCTCTCTCTCTGTCTCTCTCTCTGTCTCTCTCTGTCTCTCTCTCTCTCTCTGTCTCTCTCTCCCTCTCTCTCTCTCTCTCTCTCTTTGTCTCTCTCTTTGTCTCTCTCTGTCTCTCTCTGTCTCTCTCTGTCTCTCTCTGTCTCTCTCTGTCTCTCTCTGTCTCTCTCTGTCTCTCTCTGTCTCTCTCTGTCTCTCTCTGTCCCTCTCTGTCTCTCTCTGTCTCTCTGTCTCTCTGTCTCTCTGTCTCTCTGTCCCTCTGTCTCTCTGTCTCTCTGTCTCTCTCTCTCTCTCTCTCTCTCTCCCTCTCTCTCTCTCTCTCTCCTCTCCTCTCTCTCTCTCTCTCTCCTCTCCTCCTCTCCTCTCCTCCTCCGCTCCTCTCCTCCTCCTCTCCCTCCTCTCCTCTCCTCTCCTCCTCTCCTCTCTCTCCTCTCTCTCTCCCTCTCTCTCTTTTGTTTTCTCTCTCTCTCTCTCTCTCTCTCTCCCTCTCTCTCTCTCTCTCCCCCCCTGGCTCGCTATCTCCCTGTCGCTCTCTCTCTTTCTCTCTCTCTCTCTCTCTCTCTCTCTCTCTCTCTCTCCCCTCCCTCCCTCCCTCCTCTCTCTCTCTCTGACACCGACGCTGGCGGCTTCAGCCCCAGCGACGGTAGCTCGCTCGACACGGACAACGACGAAGGCCACACTCGTGACCCACCACCTGCCCAGGTCCCCGACGCCCTCCCCGCCAACGCCATTGTTGCCAATACCAAAGACATGCTTAAGCTCATGGTCGACACCTGGGAGCCCATCTTGGGCAGGTACCGCGCTCGCGCAGGCCATGATGCCGAAGCTATGCCGACGTGGGCAGACTTCTACGACGAGTACCGACAAGAGCTGCCTACGCCATCACCAGCAGCCCCTTTCCACCTCACCGACGACCAACTCATCCACTTCATTCGCACCCGTTCACCGCGCCGCGCGGGGGGACTCGACGGCTGGACAACTAAGGAGGCTAAGGAGTTACCCGACGACATCCTTCGCCTCTTCGCCAGCGTCTTACGTGCTATGCAACGCACTGGCACCATCCCAGAGCCCCTCCTACACGTGCCAAACCCGTGCCTCCGAAAAGGCCGAGGGGAACTCCCGACGGACCAACGACTTCTCTCGGTTCTTTCCGTTTGGATGTACGCGTGGGAAGCGCCAGCCTACCGTAGCCTCACGGACTGGCGGAAAGGATGGACCCACGCCGCGAGCTTCGGCGCTGTTCCCAAAGCCACCATTGGGGATGTCAGCACCTCTCTCGCCCTGCGCATCGAGCATGCCAGGGCTTTACTCCTCCCCTTAGCTGGAGCTGCCCTTGACCGACAGAAGTGCTTCGACTACCTCATCACGGACATCTGCCTTAACCTTGCGCTGCACGCGGGGTGCCCTCAAGACATCGTCACTGTCCGCCGAAATTTCTACAGACAACACAAACGCTACATCCGCATGAACGGAGCGTACTCTAAGGACTTGGCCAGGACTAACGGTCACCTCCAGGGAAGTTCGTGGTCCCTGGACGACATCAAGCTGCTCATGTGCGTGTGGACAAAGAGGCAGCATCGATACGTTCCTCGATCACTCAGCACTACCTTTGTGGACGACAGCAACTCCACTACCCACACCGCGTCTGAGCTGCAGAAATCTCTTGACGAAACCGCCAAGTTTGATCGATTCTCAGGTCAACGCATTCACCCTGGTAAAGTGGCAGGGTGGGCGCTCACCGACGAGCTTCACGCCGCCGTTACCCAGCTCACACTGGCGGAGCGCCCCCTACGTGTGGTCGATTCCTTCAAGCTCGTCGGGAGTTACATCAACGCAGAGGCAGCGCCGGCTCCAGCCGCGCTTAACCTCACGGCCACCGCTGACGCCCGTGTACGGAGAGCGACTATCCGCCTGCCGCGCATTGGCAAGCTCCCATCGCCGATGCTTATCAAGGCGCGGCACGCCCGTTCCCTGGCTGCCAGCGTCTGCACCACGGGCACCGACATTCAAGCACCATCAGGCACAGCCAAAACTGCCTACAACCACGCCCTCAAGGCGGCTATCCGCCCCAAGGGGAACAAGTGGGTCGAGTTCTGGACTCTCATGGCCGTGTGCGTCCCAGGACACGCCCTGGAGATCGACGCCATCACGCAGCGTGAAGCATTCCTGTGCCTGCGGCGACAGGTAAACCGCGACGTTACACTCTGCGGGCTCGCCAGAGACCTCCAACACCACGTCCAGACCCTGTTTGGTGGAGGACCCGTCGGACGACTCGTCCAGTCGCTCCAGCAGCTCCGATGGACCTGGCCCACATTTGGCATCATGTACGACGACTGGGGCTGCCAGATCAGCTGGCTGAATTTACCCCAAAACGCCTTCCTACACATGCTGCGGGCCTCGCAACGCAGGGCTTTTCTGCGGAGGATCAAGCCACGGCGACACGACCTTGGCTACCTAGCCTCTGTCAGACAGGGCCTCGACCTCTTCGCCAGCACGTGGCTCGCCCGAACTAAAGGAGCAGCCAAATGCACTGCCTGGCAGCTGGCGCTCCTCCTGAACTACCTGTCGGGCGGGGATCACACCCAACAGCGACGATCCCGATCAAACACGTCGGCAGACCCCAGCCCCATCTGCCGCTACTGCGACGAGGAAGAGGAAACTCAGGAGCACACTGTCCGCGACTGCAAGTGCTGGGCCCGAGAAAGACTCCCTCTCACCACCCTCATCAGTGACGACCAGTGGGCCCGTCTTCCGCCGCACACAAGACACTGCGGGCTCTTTGACGAAGACCCAGCCCTCCTCGACCTGCAGGCCGACCTCGCGAGGGACCCGCTGCCACAGCCCATGCCGCGGCCCCCCCCTGAGGGAGATCCTGCGGCTTCAGCCCAGGACACCTACACCACCTACCTTGACCACGACACTGGTTGGACATGGGTCTACGCTGCCACGGACGGTGCATGCACCAACCAAGCCATCCCATTGCTAGCACGAGCGGGCTACGGCGTCTACTACGGCATCGACCACCGCATGAACTACAGTGCACGCGTTCACGGCCTAACGCAGAACGCCCAGGTTGCGGAGACCCTCGCCATTGTCCACCTTACGGCATGTGCCGAACGGCCCGTGCACGTTTTCGTGGACAACCAGGCGGTGGTCGATGGGTTCCAAAGCATCATCGACGGACATCCAGCGCCGCAGGGCACGCACGCGGAGCTCTGGGAAAAGATCCACCGATGTGTTATGGCCAAGCCCAACATGTTTCGCGTCGAAAAAATCGCCAGCCATCTGGGAGACATGGGCATCGACCTTGGGCTCATCGGGCCCATTGCGGAGGAGTTCAACCGTCAGGCCGACGCCCTTGCCACAATGGCGGCACGCACTCACAACCTTCCTGACCACATTGTCGAAGCTGCCAAAACACGACATCGCCAAGCGACCGTGCTCCATGGGGTCGCTGTCGCTATCTACGAGCGCAGACACCGCACTCTGCCGCTCCCACACCGCAGGGCTGGGTTTACAGCTGCGGAACTCAGCAAAATGGAACCAAACCCCCTGCTGTCGGACCAGGCACCACCCGCGGCTGGACCATTCATCCCGCAAGACCCGGATGAGCTCTGGGCCGAGGCCCAACGGGCGATGCTCGATGAACAGGAGGACGACCCGTTCGGCTTCGGTGGGGGATTGGACTTCTTGGACGACGGCCCAGCCAGCGCAAACCCTGCCCCGTCGGGCAACCTCTCGACGCCTACCGCGACTCCGACACCGAGAGCGACATCGCACCCACATGGGGATATCGCTCACCGCCAAGACGCCGACGATGACCTGGCTGATCCCCTCGGACTGAGTGGCAGCATAGACGTCGCTCCGCCGACACCCCACGCCGCCGACGATGCCGCCCCATCGAGACGCCACCCGACTACGCGGCCGACATCCGAGCCCTCGCACGGCATCATGATTGGTCCTACCGTGCCACCCACTCCGTCCCCCCACCAGCGCCAGCCCGCGGGGGCGGCTCCAGCCCCCCCGCAGGGCACCGAGCCAGTCAGGCCGTCGCGCCCCGTCCACGCTTCTATTGTTGCTGGGCGCGAGGATGCGGCTCTTCCGACCTCACGGGGCGTGGCCCTAGCGGCTCCAGCCCTGGGGCCGCGTGTTACCCACCAGTCGCCCATCAAGGGTGACGGCCGTCAGCACACGGAGTGCCGTACTGCGCTAGTCCACCACCTGGCCAGGCGCACCGATGACCTCGTCCCTCCCACGAGGCCCGCGGCCGCTGGCACTGAGCAGCCGCCCCTCACCGACCGCGAAACTGAGCTGTCCCAGGCTATGGCCGCTCTTCAGCAGAGGTGTGCTGCTCTCGCCGCTGACCTTGCCGCTGCTCAAGCCCGTCAAGGCCCTCTGCTCCAGCGCCTCCACCGCGCCGGGCGTGCCTTCGCCGAGCTGCTTACGCCCTCGCCCGATGGTGCTACGCCGCCACTCACCATCCAAGCTATGCTGTCATCGCTCCGCGGCGCTCCACCTGGTGTCCCGCGCTAATTTCCTCCTTTCTGCCTGCCCGTGTGTACGCGTGGCTCCGCGTCCACGGTGTCAGGGCGTGGGGGCGGGGGGTGCCCCGTCCCTGCGCGCCGCTTTGCGGCCAAGCGCCCAACTGGCGGTCTGCCAAACCGCCTAGCCACGTGTCAGCACGTCGCCTTCCTTGTTGGGGCCTCTTTCTTCACGCGGTCTGACATGTGAGATCTTCACCGTCTGTCCGCCGTCTGTAGCGTCTGTCGCATTGCGCCGGGGGAGGGGGTTTTGTTGCCCGCCCTCGTATCTTAAGGCTGCACCGCCGCAAATAGTGTTTGGCGAGTTGTCGCACCGCAGTGCGCCTCGCGGACGGACCCTGGTCCGCCTACTTGTCCGATCTCTCTCTCTCTCTCTCTCTCTCTCTCTCTCTCTCCTCTCCCCCCCCCCTCTCTCACTATCTCCCTGTCTCTCTCCATCTCTCTCTCTCTCTCCCTCTCTCTCTCTCTCGCTCTCTCTCTCTCTCTATATATAGATATATCTCTCTCTCTCATTCTCTCTCTCTCTCTCATTTTTTTGTGTTTTGTTGTTTTTTTTTTCTCTCTCTCTCTCTCTCTCTCTCTCTTTCTTTCTTTATTTCTTTCTTTCTTTCCTTCTCTCTCTCTGTCTGTCTGTCTGTCTCTGTCTGTCTGTCTGTCTGTCTGTCTGTCTGTCTGTCTGTCTGTCTGTCTCTCTCTCTCTCTCTCTCTCCCGCTCTCTCGGGCCGCCCTTTCCTTCCCTGTCCGCCCCGTCCTCCTCTTCTTCGCCCCGCCCCCCTCCTTCCGCCGCCGTCTCGGCCCCGGGAGTCCGGCTCTCGCGGCCGCCCCGCAAGCGGCGCGGGGGCAGCGAGTGACGGCAGCAGCAACGGCGCGGGCCCATCGGGCCCCGCAGCAGCGGGGCCTCGGGACCGACAGTCGGCAGTATTCACAGCGAAGTCTGGGAAGGTTTGGCGACGCGTGGCAAGGGCCCAACCACCCTGGAAGGGCCCTTGGTCTTGTGGGCCAGAGGGCGCCCCCGCCGCAGCGGGGGCTGCGCCGTCTGGCGTTTCAAGCTCAGCAGCGGCGGCGGACTCGGACGATGAGGCGCGATCACAAGTTTCTAGGATACGCACCCGCCCAGGCGACTCGGTGGTGGATCCGACCGATGACGAAGAGCCCCAAGAAGAGCGGCACGATCAGCCGGCCTTTGGGGGGCTGCGCGCCGCCCGACGACGCCCGGCGGCGCAGGTCCGTTCTGCGCGACGCCGTCCCGCTCCCCTTGTTCTGCGAGCGTAGAGCGGCCCGAGTGAACGCGCAGCGGAACGACAACGTGGGCAACCTTTCCGTCCTGTTCGAGAACTGGGGCCCCATGCCGAGCGAGACCAACAACGCGGACCAGCGGCGGAGAATTGAGTTGCAGCTGCGGCATTGCCCTGCTCTCCTGGCGTGCTTTGCGGAATGTGAGGCGCCGATGGAGGCAATCCCACAGCGGCCAGGAAAACCGCCGCCGCTGAAGGCGGACGCCCCCGCAGCAGCGGGGGCGTCAGCAGCGGAGGGCCAAAGCGGCAGCAGCGCCGGGCCTCTTGTCGCCCCCGCAGCAGCGACGGCGACAGCAAGAGGGAGTCGTGCTGCGAGTGTTGGCGATTGCCAACAGCTCCAGAATCGACCAGAGTACGAATACTTGACCCTGCGCGGGCGTGAGGACAAGTCCTTGTGCATCGCTGCGCGCGCAGGCCTGTGCCGCGGAATGCAGCTGCACCGGTGGGAAAGGAGTGTCGACGGCCACTACAAAACAGCAAACGGGAACAAGATGGAAGCGTTCTCGAGGATCATGGTGGTTAAGGTCTCCTTCGATCAAACTTACGCCCACTTCGGTTCGGAGGCGCGGGCGCGCGCGGTGCACCTCCACCGCGACACGGCGAAAGCTTCCAAAGGCTTTAAGGAGGCTCACAACACGTGGTGGCCGAGGCTGGCGGCCTCTTGCAGGATAACAATGTTGACATCCTTTGTGGGAATTTCCACATGGCGCTCACACAGACGCTTCCGAACCTTCGGGGTCTAGGCTTGCGATTGGAGACGGCAGCAGCGTACTTCTGGCGCGGATTGGACGGCGCCCCGTGCTTGGACAGCTGCGGCATCTTCGTTCTCAACAGGCCTGGCGAATGCACCCTGCGCTGGCCGCTGAGCGCCGTGCACGACAGAGACGAGACGGGGTTGCTCTTCGCACGCAAGTCGGTGATCGGTGAGATCGGGTACCGGAACAGAAGCAAGGCAGAGGCCCCCGCAGCAGCGGGGGCCTCCAGCAGCCCAGCATCGGAGCCGACGTACTGGCACCACAAGCAGGCAGGAGGCCCTGGGATGCCTTGCGATCGCTACTACCCGAAAAAAGACGCTCGCGAGCACCTCCAGGATTTACTGACTCAGACACAGGAATGCCAGCGCGAGATCCAAGAGAAGGAGAATGAGAAACAGAGGCGCGCCGAGGCTGAGGCTAGAGGGGGCCGCCGCTTCTCTTCTGTTCGCGAGGTGACCCTCTTCCGCGCGGCGCAGAAGACGTTCCCGCCGGAGACCGTGGAGGCGGAGGGGCGCAGGCACGGCGGCGCCCACTGCCCTCTCCTGTTCCAAATGCGCATGGCCAGCTCGCGTTCGCAGGGGAGGAAGCAGGGGAGGCACAAAGAGAAGAAGGACAGGCGCGCCCAGAGAGCGCAAGCAGCTGCGCTCCAGGGCGCCGCAGCAGCGGCGCCCGAGCAGCACGGGCCCGAGCGCCAGGCGCCAGAGCAACACCAGCGCGCCCAACAGGCGCGGCGCCCACCAAGATGGGCAGACGAAGGCGCGGACGGCGACCGCGACTGGCCCGCGGCTGGCGATGGAAGGTCGCGGCGGGGGGTTAAAGGGGGCGGGGGGGGGGGGGAGATTCGGTCTCTTTACAACCAGAACAACCACTTTACAACCATATGGGTTACTTTACAACCAACATAGGATTGGAATGTATGGTTTTTCATCGAGAACGTCCACTTTGCAACCAGAACGGCCCGCTTTACAACCAGAACGGACCACTTTACAACCAGAACGGGCCACTTTACAACCAGAACGGACCACTTTACAACCAGCTCAGAGTGGCCGTGCGTGTTTGGGCGTTCCGCAAAGTGCTCCAGAGCAAGTGGGCGCTTTGAAAAATGCCCCAGAGCAAGTGGGCGCTCTGAAAAACGCCCCAGAGCAAGTGGGCGCTCTCAAGAGTGCTCCAGGGCGCGCGGACGCTCTGAAAAGTGATCCAGAGCACGTGGGCGATCTGGAGCCCGAGCGCTTGAACTCTCTGCGCAGGCCCCAGCGATGCCTCTGAGCCCGAGCGCCTGAACGCCCCGCGCAGGCCCCAGCGATGCCTCTGAGCCCGAGGACCTGGACGCTCTGCGCAGGCCCCAGCGATGCCTCTGAGCCCGAGGACCTGGACGCTCTGCGCAGGCCCCAGCGACGCATCTGAGCCCGAGCGCCTGGACGCTCTGAGCAGGCCCCAGCGATGCCTCTGAGCCCAAGCGCCTGGACGCTCTGAGCCCAGCAGACTAAGACAGGGCTTGCTAGCAGGGGCCAAGCGGCCTCAACACGGGCCCCGTGCTCGCACGGGAATTAGGCGACAGCATACGTAGGAATGCTCAGGGCGACGCGCTGCCCATTTTAGGGATCACTCACAGGAAGCGAGCCCAGTGGCCTCCACAAGGGCTCAGCGCTCCAGGGAACTAGGCCATTGGCACCGCGGGTCTCTTGGGCCACGTTGGCCCCTGAAGCCCCACGGTGTTCTGCAAGGGGCTAAGTGCTCCAGCTCCAGTTGGCCCCCTGCTGCCCCCTCGTCTCGGAAGATCGAGGTTCAACGTTCTGAATAAATGCAACTATTTCGAAGATCGTTCCTTCCAGCGTCAGCCGCAGTGCCAGCGCAGCAACGCAGGTATCCTGCTCGGGCAGCAGCCTCAGCCACCGTGCCAGCGCAGCAGCTTGAGCCACCGTGACAGCGCATCACCGCCACCTTTGTGCCTGCTGCCACCACGCTTACCGCTGCAGCCCCGCTACCTCCACAATTCCGACTGACCCCCCGCTACTGCCGCACATCCCATTGCAGCCCAGCTACCACCACAATTCCCACCGCTGCCTGGCGACCACCACAGTTGCCACCGCAGCTTCCCAACACCATGCAGTTCCCATTGTAGCCCCCGCTACCACCACATCTCCCACTACAGCTTTCCACTGCCATGCAGCTCCAGTCTTGGACGGGATCATGGTTTATTCGTATGTCCTGCGCGACTAGCCTTCGCCCGTCAGAAAAAGGCAGAGCAAGCAATGGCAGAACTGACCGACAGAGCTTAGAGAGCAGGTCAAAACTCTAATCCGCCCACCAGCACGCAACATACCATAGCGCACCAGGTCGCCGCATCGCCAACGCGTGCGCAGTGCTTCTTCGTGCGCGATGGGCAACTTTACAACCAACATGCCTCAAAGAGCCCAAAGCCACCCTTGCGCTTGCCCACGGAGATTTCGGGGAAAGGCCCGCGTGCATTCAATATGTGTTTTTACTTGCCTGGTTGTAAAGTGCCCTTCCTGGTTGTAAAGTGCCCTTCTCGGATTTTGTAAGCTGGTTGTGAAGTGACCCATCTGGTTGTAAAGTGCGCTTCTTGTTGTAAAGTGACCCACGCGCCGGGGGGGGGGGGGGGGGGGGGGGGGGGGGGGGGGGGGGGGGGGGGGGGGGGGGGGGGGGGGGGGGGGGGGGGGGGGGGGGGGGGGGGGGGGGTGGGGGTGCGGCGAATGGGCTGAGCAGGACGAGGGATGACATAAGGAAATGGGCGTCGGGAAGGGGCGGGGGTTGACAGGAAAGGGATACTTATACACAATAATTAATTACGTATCACCTCCGAGGTGGCGGCCGACCCCGCAATGGCCATCTCCAGGGCCTGCGCAGCTGGGGCAGCGAGGGCAAGGGTTGCAAGAGCGGCAGCCGCAGGAGGCGCCGCGGCATCGGCCGCCAGAGCCCCCGCAGCAGCGGGGGCCACAGACGCCGTGGCAGCACCCGACAGACGGGGAGTGCCGCAGGGATGAGTGGCGCGGCAAATCGCGGGACTGGTGGCGCACCAGGGAGGGGGGGAGCGGCGCGGCTTCCTCGGTGCAGGACCGCAGGGTCGACTCCGCCTGGCGCGACATGCAAGTGGCATTCGGCAGCGAATCGCGCCCCAGTGGCTGGCGCGGCAGCCGCGGCGGGTGGAGTGGCGGCCAGGGGCGCTGGGGGGGGGGGGGGGGGGGGGGCGCGACCACGACCGCCTGGAGGTGGGCGAACACCCCCCCGAGACCAATCCCTGGGCTGAACTTAGCTGAACCATCGCACAGGGCCGCCCCTCCGCAGCAGCGGGGGGGGGGGCTCATCAGTCGAAGGTCGCCGTCTCCGCAGCAGCGGAGGCATTGCCAGTGCATCGTGGGCGGCGGCGAGTCGCGCGCGCCGTCGGGCTCGGCGACCGCTGCCCGAGCGGAGAAGGAAAAAGAAACGGTGCTTTCATCGGTGCTGTCGTTGCCTCTTCTCCGTCATCGTTTTCTTCTCCCCCCCTCCAATCCCCCATCCCGCCATCGCATTTTATCGTCTCCAATCGTATCGGGAGCTCCCGCGGCAGAAGAGCACCCAGGACGAGCCCCTCCGTGACAGAGGGGGGCCATCTTAGAGCCCCTCTGCGACAGCGGGGGGGGGGGGGCAAAATTACGCTACCGAGGAACCCCGCATACTTACTTTAAATATTATGTCAACGCCTGCTACGCTGTTACGCTTTTCGACCCTGGCACGCATAGACGCCGCGGTGAGAGACCGCCCCCCTGCGCACCCCCCCTGGTGTCGAGAAAGTGCCATGCCTGCCGCGCTCTCCGACTCTGGCACGCATAGACGCCGCGGTGAGAGACCACCCCTTGCGCACCCCCTCTGGTGTCGAGAAAGTGCCACGCCTGCCGCGCTCTCCGACCCTGGCGCGCATAGACGCCGCGGTGAGAGACCGCCCCCTACGCACCCCCCTCTGCTGTCGAGAAAGTGCCGCGCCTGCCGCGCTCTCCGACCCTGGCACGCCTAGACGCCGCGGTGAGAGACCACCCCTGCGCACCCTCTCTAAATGCCGCGCCCGCCACGCTCTCCGACCCTGGCTCGCATAGACGCCGCGGTGAGAGACCACCCCTTGCGCGCCCCTCCCGGTGTCGTGAAGTGCCACGCCTGCCGCGCTCTCCGACCCTGGCACGCATAGACGCCGCGGTGAGAGACCACCCCTTGCGCACCCCCCTCTGGTGTCGAGAAAGTGCCACGCCTGCCGCGCTCTCCGACCCTGGCACGCATCCGCGGTGTGCGCCCCCCTCTGGTGTCGAGAAAGTGCCACGCCTGCCGCGCTCTCCGACCCTGGCACGCATAGACGCCGCGGTGGGAGACCACCCCTGCGCACCCTCTCTGGTGTCGAGAAAGTGCCACGCCTGCCACGCTCTCCGACCCTGGCACGCGTAAAGGCCGCGGTGGGAAACCACCCCCTGCGCACCCCCTCTGGTGTCGAGAAAGTGCCACGCCTGCCACGCTCTCCGACCCTGGCACGCATAGGGGCCACGGTGAGAGACCACCCCCTACGCACCCCCCCTGCTGTCGAGAACGTGCCACGCCTGCCGCGCTCTCCGACCCTGGCACGCATAGACGCAGCGGTGAGAGACCACCCCTGCGCACCCTCTCTGGTGTCGAGAAAATGTCGCGCCCACAACGATCTCCGACCCTGGCACACGTAAAGGCCGCGGTGAGAGACCACCCCCTTGCGCACCCCCTCTGGTGTCGAGAAAGTGCCGCGCCTGTCGCGCTCTCCGACCCTGGCGCGCATAGACGCACCTCTGGTAGAATCCTCTCAGGGATGAAGTAACCTCGAAGGATACCCGATTCGTGATGGAGCCACCTCTATTGTAATCCTTGCAGAGATGAATCCACCTGTAATAAAAGCCAATAAAAGCCCATGGCGGATGGAGCCACAGGGAATATAATCCCATTAAGGATGGGGCCGCCTCTGACATAATCCAATCAGGGATGGAGCCACGTCGGATAACGTGCACTCAAGGACGGAGCCACATCTGATATAATCCAATGGGCAATGGAGCCACCCCTAATATACGATGAGGACTGTGGTCGCCTCTTACAGAGTCTGGGGGGCCACCTCTGATACAATCCCATTGCGGATGGAAAGACCTCTAATCCAATCGTACTCATCATGGAGCCACCTCTAATAGAAACCGATTAGCGATGGAGCTGCCTCGAAAAATTGCCCGCGAGGGGATCGAGGCACCTCTAATGGAATCCTAGCGTCGATGAGCCCACCTCTACTAAGACCCTAGTCCGGAGGGAGGTGCCTCTGATTGAATCCCACGAGGGATAGCCCCACTTCTGATGGACTCCTATGCGGCATGGAGCCACCTCTAGTAGAACCCCGTCAGGGATGGAGACACCTCTGATACCATCCTGTGACGGATGGATCCACATGTGCTTGAATCCTGGTAGGAATGGAGCCACCTCTGAAATAATCCAAGTATGGATGACTCCAACTCTAAACAGAATCCGATTCGGGATGGCACCACCTCGCACACAATCCGATGAGAAATGGCATCGCCTCTGATAGGATCTGATTAGGGATGGAGCCGCTTGTCCTATGACCGATGGAGTCACCTCTAACAAAAACCAATGAAGACACCCATGATCAATACCGTTTGGGGCGTCGAAGTGAAACTGGCGAACCCGCGCCGCCGCGCGCGCGTGGCCCGGGGCAGCAACACAGAAAAAAAAAAAAGCCCCGCGCCGCTTCTTCCTTTCCTTTTTTTGTGGGTGGGTGGGTGGGTGGGGTGGGTAGTGGTGGGTGGGTGGGTGGGTGGGGTGGGTGGGTGGGTGGGTGTGGGGTGGGTGGGTGGGTGGTGGGTGGGTGGGTGGGTGGGTGGTGGGTGGGTGGTGGTGGTGGTGGTGGGTGTGGTGGTGGTGGTGGTGGTGGTGTGGTGGTGGTGGTGTTGTGTGTGTGTGGTGTGCGTGTGCGTGTGCGTGTGCGTGTGCGTGTGCGTGTGCGTGCGTGTGTGTGTGTGTGTGTGTGTGTTGTGTGTGTGTGTATGTGCGTGTGTGCGTGTGTGCGTGTGTGCGTGTGTGTGCGTGTGTGTGTGTGTGTGTGTGTGTGAACGTGTGAACGTGCGTGTGTGTGTATGTGTGTGTGTGTGTGAACGTGTGTGTGTGTGTGTGTGTGTGTGTGCGTGGGTGGGTGCTGCGCCGCCTCCTCCTTTCTTCATTTTCGTGACGGGGGGGGGTGAGGGGGGAGGGCTGTTTTTTCGGCGATTTAGCCGCGATCCGCAAAACGAACTTGGCAGGACAGCGCGGCCGTCGCAAAGAAAAAAACTGAATGGATGACAAAAGTGTCAAATTAGGCGTGGAACCACCTCTAATAAAATCTCATAAAATCCTATTCGGGGGGAACAACGTCTGACGGAATCCTATGAGGGATCGAGCCACCTCTGATTGGATCCAGCGAGGGATGGATCCACTTCGGATAAACTCTTATTGGGGATGGAACCACTTTTTAACGGAATCCTTTTAGGAACGGTATCACCTCTTAGATAATCCGAGTAGGGATGGAGCCACCTCTCATAAAATGCAAGTAAGGCCGGAGCACCCTCTGCTGTTAGGGAATCGAAGCACCTCTGCTTGCATCCGAATGGATGGAGCCAACTCTGATA
The DNA here is from genome assembly GCA_963575745.1 of Prorocentrum cordatum. Classification (NCBI taxonomy): domain Eukaryota; class Dinophyceae; order Prorocentrales; family Prorocentraceae; genus Prorocentrum; species Prorocentrum cordatum. The sequence continues at coordinate 157,173 of CAUYUJ010018957.1, read as the reverse complement.
GAGTCCTGCTAGAGATCGAGCCACCCTGTAACGTAATCATTTAGGCATAACTATATAAGGATGGAGCCCGAACCCTGCAAGCAATGATGGGGCCACCTCACATGTAATCCTAGTAGGGGTGCAAGCACCTCTAGTATAATCCTCTTAGGGATGAAGCAACCTCGGAAAATGCCAGATTCGTGATGGAACCACCTCTACTGGCATCCTGGCAGAGATGGGGCTACCTGTAATAAAGCCCGTGGCGGATAATTAAGAATGGAACCGCCTCTGATATAATCATATCAGGGATGGAGCCACGTCGAATAACGTGCAGTCAAGGATGGAACCACATCTGATACAATCCAATAAGCAATCGAGCCACCTCTGATATGCGATGAGGACTGTGGCCACCTCTTACAGAGTCCGAGGAGCCAGCTCTGATACCATCCCATTACGGATGCAAAGACCTCTAAAAGAATCGTGGTAATCATGGGGCCACCTCTACTATAATCCGATTAGCGATGGAGCTGCCTCGAAAAAGTGCCTGCGAGGGGATGGAGGCACCTCTAATGGAATCCTAGCGTCGATGAGCCCACCTCTGCTAAGACCCTAGTCCGGAGGGAGGTATTTCTGATTGAATCCCAATAGGGATGGCCCCACTTCTGATGGACTCGCACGCGGCATGGAGCCACCTCTACTAGAACCCCAGTAGGGAGGGAGACACCTCTGATACAATCCTATGAAGGATAGGTCCACGTCAAATTACCCCGGGGGGCCTGGAAAGTAGGGGCGTTGAAATGTACCCGAACGCTGTTGAATACTGGGTGTTGTGCTAGATCCGCTTGCTGTGCAATATAATGGTATACAGAAGCTACGAATGGAGAGGGAGCCTGTTGAGTACTGCGTGTAGTGTTGTACCCGAAGAATGTGCAATGCTGGGTGTTGTGTTGCGCCCAAAGGCTGTGGGGTATAATTGTATATTCAATTCGCACCCGGGGAGGGAGCCTGTTGAATACTGGGCGTTGCGTTGTGCCCGGAAACTGTTAAATCCGCCGGCCCGGCGCGTGAATTTAGAAAAACTTCAGCAAGAGTTTCAGTTCTGCTCGGGGGGAAGCGGGGGTTGCTCTGCCGGGGAAGGGGGGTAAGGGAGGGTCCTCAGAATCCGTTTTCTGCACGACTTGCTGATCGCAGATCACTGGACAAGGGTCAGGGACCCCCCGGAACCGGGGGAGAGAGCTCCCCGTCCCCCTGCCCGGCGTCCCCAGTTCTGGAGGAGAGACCCCCTTGGCGTCCTCGGTCCCCCTGCCCACCGGGGGGGAGTCCCCCCCCCCCTTGAGAGCACCCTCGTCAAGCTTTTGCGCTGCTGCGGGGTGCTAATCACCCACTAACGAACCAGCATCGGGAGCGCCCGGGATCGGCGGCGCTGGCCGTGGGCCAATACGATACTGGGTGTTGCGTTGTACCCGAAGGCTGTGGCATGTAATTGCATTGGGCGCGTTGAGTACTGAAGGTTGAATTGTATCCGAAGGCTGCGGAGTATTGGGCGCTGTGTTATACCCGGAGATCTGTGGAGTATAATGGCATGTTCAATTTACACCTGGGGAGGAAGCCTGGGGAGAGCCCACGAAGCCGAAAAGAGGCCCCCATGAGGGCAAACAAAACCCAAAAGAGACTTCAAAACGGCCCCCAACGCAGCAAAACTGTTTCCAAGAGGCCCCGAAACACCTACCACGAGATCCCAACGAGCACTCAAGAGCCCTCTGACCTACAACCCAGGCACGGTGGCGGGATAGGCCGAAAATCACTATATATGAATAAAACATATAATCATCCACGCGGCCCAAAAGGTCTCTAAGACGCCCCAAAAAGCCACCAAAAGGCCCCCAAAGAAGGCCCCCTGAGGCAAGAATCGTAAGCTATCCACTAGTTTTTTTTAAAAGCTGTTGGGGTTCTCGCGCTTTCGTCTTCCCGACGCTCTAAGACGGCCCGGCAGGAATCCGATATCGCCCCAAAACGACCCCCCAACAGGCCCCTTTTGACGGCCCCGAAACAACCCAAGAGAACCCCAAGACGGCCCGAGAGGCCTCCAGGACGGCCCAAGAAGCCCCCAAAACGGCTCCAAGAGTGGGTCCAGACGGGGGGGGCGAACGGACATTTCGAGCCCTCAGCCCCAAGAAGCCCTAAGGAGGCCCCAAGAGGCCCACAAGAGGCCCCCAAAATGCCCCAAGAGGCCCCCCAAAGGCCCCAAAAAGGCCCCCAAGAGGCCCCAAGAAGCACGCAAACGGGCCCCAACGCGCCTCGGAACTGATTTCAGGAGGCCCCGGAGACACCTACCACGAGATCCCAACGAACGCTCAGGAGCCCTCTGACCAGCAGCCCAGGCACGGTGGCGGGATTCGCCGAAGGCTTTTAGATCATCATCATCATCGTCGTCATCAGCATCATCATCATCATCGCCATCACCAGCACCATCGCCACCGGCAGCATCATCACCATCGCCATCACCCCCACCATCATCATCGTAATCACCATCGTCGTCGTCGTCGTCGTCGTTTTCGTCGTCCGCGTCGTCGTCCGTCGTCCGTCGTCGTCGTCGTCGATCTGTGTAGCTTTCTTGTTGGGTTTACGTCATCTTGCGGTCTCCGCATGTTTTGCCTACATTTGGGGGCCCGGGAGTCGTTTTCGAGCTCCGGGGCAAGGAGGGAAAATAAACGAGGAGGGAAGGGGGGCAAGGGGAGGCGGAGGCGCGAGGCAGGAGGCAAGGGGAAAAGGAAGGAGGATGAGGAGGAGGGGGGGGGGGCGCCCGCCGAAGGTTGGGCGGGGACCCCATCGAAGCGCAATAAATTGGAAGAGAGAGGGGGGGAACTGCTGTGAAACATGCGTCAGAGCGAGAGGCCAAAGCGGTCTTAAACTGTCCCTGGGGGCATGGCCGAGGTCGGATTCTGTCGTGCGGATCTCAGTTTTGCGTCGCATCGTGGCCTGGCCTCGTCTGGCCTCGCGCGACCCGCCCCGCCGCCCACTCCGCGACTCACCCGCGCCCCAGTCACAGCCCGCCCACGACCGCCCAGGACAAACTTGCGACCCTCTCGCAGCCCACCTTCGACCCGCCCGCGACGCGCCTTTGATCCGCGCCTGCGACCTCCCCGCTAACCGCCCATGTTGTTTCGTGCAGAAGTCGGGCGTTGCGGCGGACTGCGCGTTGACATCATCAGCGCCTGCGGCGGGCTTTTGACATTACCGCTCGAGCGCAGCGCCTCCCGCGAGGCAGCCTTTGGACCGCTTCGCTCTTATCCGCGCTTGTGTTTGCTGGCCTGTATTGCCCGCGCCACCACTTCACTGTAACCGCTCCTTCTTGCGCGGTTCCCGTCGTCATGTGGTACATTGCGTTCGCAGCCGTTTGGGCCCATAGAGAACGGTAAACATCAAAGTGCGCGGTCGCGCCCATGCCGCCTCGCCGCGCGTTGCCCCATATCAACCTCAATAGCGTCGCCCCCCAACAAACCCGCGGCGTCGCAAAGAACCGCCTGTCGGCCAGGCTGGCTCCCGGAGCCCGTTCCGGCCAGTGAAAACCTTCAGGGGATTCCGACTCTTCTGGGACTCCCCGCCACGCCCAGTTCCCAGAGTAACTGAACAGCGTTTGAAACAACGTAAAGAACACGCGCGTCCGCGTCGCATGCCCATGCTGAAGGTGAAGAACACCGCATCGTAAGGGCGCCAGCGTACGTTGGTTTGGCGACGCGCGCACTGAGACTTACCATTGAAGGGCTGCCACCCTTGGAAACAGGACTGCGCCAAAATCGCAGAACGGTTGCACACAAAAGGACTCACCGTGGCCGTCTTCCGCGGTTTCAGTGATACCCACGAAGGGGCCTGCTGGATTATCTGTTTGAGTGTGTCTTCAATCGCCAGTGTGGTCGCGACGGGCCCGATCGCAGCAAGAATCCGCGCATTGTCTCTACGCGACCAGGTGCGTCCGAAATGTGATATCCCGCGCAAAACCATCACAGGAATTCGGCCGGAAACGGGGACAAAACATCAGCCACGGATAATTTGGCCGCCGTGGGTTGTAAGCGAAAGCGCGGGCGCACAGTGAGATCAACATGTTTGAGCCAAGCGCCGAACCAAACGCGATTTGGACGAGGAGTGTGGTGATTGATGATGATCAACATGATGATGGTGACGATGACGATGATGATGACGACGACGGTGATGGTATTGGTGATGATATTTATGATGATGGTGATGATGATAGCTATGAACATGACGACGACGCCGATGATAATGACGACGGGTAAAACGATGATGATACTGATGATGATGCTGCTGCTGATGATGATGATGATGGTGATGATGAACATTGTGTTGATGAGTGCGCTGACCACAAGGATCGTGATTAAAACGAGGACGCGCACCATGTTGATGGCCCGGCCGAAATTGTGGTGGTGATTTCGGTGATGGTAGGAATGGCTGCGATAGTCACGGTGCTTACAACGACGCCCTCGAGATGCGGTGATTACGGTGGCCGAGTATGGCGCTCGGCTTGGCGAGGTCACTTGGCGCAGTTATGACTAGCCAGCCGCTCTGCGGTTGATTGGGAGTTTCTGTGTATAGAAGAAGGTGCGTGCGCCTGTGGGCGAGAGGAGAATGAGGGGGAGGCGGTGGTGCGGCGGGCGAGGATGAGGAGGGCGAGGACCAGACGAGGGTGAGGATCAGGAGAGTGAGGGTCACGGAGCAGGAGGGTGAGGATGTTGAGAATGAGGATCAGGAGAACGAGGATGAGGAGCATAAAGATCAGGAGGGTGAGGAAACAGTGCCAGAAGCATCTTCTGGGCTCCTCTGGACCCTTCCTCCAGGGCCAGTTTTGAGAGGATGTGCTGGGGGTGAGGATGACGTGAGTTCCACGGGAACTCCTCCCCCAAAGCCGGTTTTGACAGGATGTCCCAAGCGAAGGCGCCGGTTTGGCATTCGTCTCCAGAATTCCCCGGAAACGGCGCCGGAAGCCCTTTCAGGGCTCCTTTGGACCCCCCCCCCCCAGGGCCGGTTGTGAAAGGATGTCCCAAGCGAGGGCGCCAGTTTGGCATTCGTCCCTGGAATCCCCGGGAAACGGTGCCAGAAGACCCTGTCCGCTCCCGTGCTCCTGGCGCGCCAGGGGTGAGGATGACGTGAGTTCAACATAAACTCCCTCAAATGACCCCAAGGCGACTGAGCCAACGATGGCGGTATGTCTTCGTCGCATGGAGATGCGATGCATTAGGTCTCGGTGGTGCGGCGCGTGAACAGAGTTCGCGATACCGTTGACCTCGTGCCACGTGGGCCTAATCTAACGAGGGACAGCGGCACGTGCTCCATGCGACCTCGGCGACTAAAGAAACTAGGTTGTTGTGCAACTTTGATCGTTGCTACTCCCTCCCACCCTGTGCCCCTCCCCCCATCCATCCCAGACGACGAGTCCTAGGGCCTAGGAGGTCGCTTACAGGGCGAGTTTCTGGTGAGGATGGGGGAGGTTGTTGGATGGGGGAGCGGGAACTGCTGAGGCGCAACTAAATGCCCGACAGGCGTCGGAGGTGGTGCCCTGCAGGGCGCGGGTCGAGGCGAAAGAGCGAGCAAAAGGGCATGAGAGGTAGAGGTTATTGCAGCCTAGGGTATTGCGCTTGCTACTGGTACCCCTCGTGGTGGCAAACGGGCTGAAGTTAAACATCTGCATAGACGAAAGAAGAGTATATAACCGTAAGTTCTGACGGCATGCATTCAAACTCGCAACAAATAATTCCCCAAACAGCTTGCTGAACGGGGTGCTGTTGTGATAGAAGCTAACTCTGGCCGAGGGAAGTCGGAGCAGAGACATCCTCACAAAAATTTGATGGTCCGGGCCGTTTCGCTTGAGACATCCTCACAACTCTCGTTTATGAGTTGGCCGGGATTGGCCGTTTCGCCTGAGACATCCTCGAAACTCTAAGCTCTGAGATGCCCTGCGCGAGGTGGTCCGGCCCGTTTCGCCTGAGACATCCTCGAAACGCTGACCTCGGAGATGCCGCGCGAGAAGTGGTCCGGCCCGTTTCGCCTGAGACATCCTCGAACTTCTGAGCTCTGCGATGCACTGCGCGAGGTGGTCCGGCCCGTCTCGCCTGAGACATCCTCGCAACTCTGAGCTCTGAGATGCCGTGCGCAAGGTGGTCCGGCCTGTTTCGCACAAGACATTCTCGCAACTCTGAGCTCACAGATGCCGCGCAAGAGGTGGTCCAGCCTGGGGGCCCAGAAGACCACATGTTACATATCCCCCCTGGGACCCTGGGAGCCCGCCTGAGACATCCTCGAACTTCTGAGCTCTGAGATGCCCTGCGCGAGGTGGTCCGGCCCGTCTCGCCTGAGACATCCTCGCAACTCTGAGCTCTGAGATGCCGTGCGCAAGGTGGTCCGGCCTGTTTCGCACAAGACATTCTCGCAACTCTGAGCTCCCAGATGCCGCGCAAGAGGTGGTCCAGCCTGGGGGCCCAGAAGACCACATCTTACATATCCCCCCTGGGACCCTGGGAGCCCGCCTGAGACATCCTCGCAACTTCTGAGCTCTGAGATGCCCTGCGCGAGGTGGTCCGGCCCGTTTCGCCTGAGACATCCTCGCAACTCTGAGCTCTGAGATGCCGTGCGCAAGGTGGTCCGGCCTGTTTCGCACAAGACATTCTCGCAACTCTGAGCTCCCAGATGCCGCGCAAGAGGTGGTCCAGCCTGGGGGTCCAGAAGACCACATGTTACATATCCTCCCTGGGACCCTGGGAGCCCCAGGAGGCCCTAGATAGCTTCAGGAGGCCGCAGGACGCCCAGGACAGGCCCCAGGGGTCCCCAGGAGATTCCCAGGAGGCTCCCAGGAGGCCCCAGGAGGCCCCCTATCAGAACGTGTCAAGTGAATACACATCCGGTGTCGATTCGTTGATTTTTCCTGCTCTTGTGCCCCCCCCTCCATTTTGAGAGTTTCAAGCGGCCACAGGTTAGATATCCCCCCTGGGAGCCCCAAGAGGCTTCAGGAAACCCCAGGTGGGGTCCAGGAGGCCACAGGAGGCCCAGGAGGAATCCCCAGGAGGTCCCCAGGAGGCCCCAGGAGGCCCCCGCAACTCGGATCTCTGAGACGCCGCGCTCGAGGTGGTCCGGCCCGTTTCGCCCGAGACTTCCTCGCAGCACGTTTCGCCCGAGACACTGGCCCGTCTCGCCTGAGAAATGCTTGCAACTCTGAGCTCTGAGATCTGTGCGCAAGTTGGTCCGGCCCGTTTCGCACAAGACATTATCGCAACTTCTGAGCTCTGAGATGCCCTGCGCGAGGTGGTCCAGCCTGGGGGTCCAGAAGACCACATGTTACATATCCTCCCTGGGACCCTGGGAGCCCCAGGAGGCCCTAGATAGCTTCAGGAAGCCACAGGACGCCCAGGACAGGCCCCAGGGGTCCGCAGGAGATTCCCAGGAGGCTCCCAGGAGGCCCCAGGAGGCCCCCTATCAGAACGTGTCAAGTCAATAAACATCCGGTGCCGATTCGTTGATTTTTCCTGCTCTTGTGCCCCCCCCAATTTTGGGGGGCCCCGACGGCCACATGTTAGATACATATCCCCCCCTGGGAGCCCCAAGAGGCTTCAGGAAGCCCCAGGTGGGGTCCAGGAGGCCACAGGAGGCCCAGGAGGAAGCCCCAGTCACCAGGAGGCCCCAGGAGGCCCCAGGAGGCCCCCGCAACTCGGATCTCTGAGACGCCGCGCTCGAGGTGGTCCGGCCCGTTTCGCCTGAGACTTCCTCGCAGCACGTTTCGCCCGAGACATCGTCGCAACTCTGGGGTCCGAAATGCCGCGCGCGAGGTGGTCCAGCCCGTTACGCTGGAGACATCCTCGCAACTCTGGGCTCCGAGATGCCCTGCGCGAGGTGGTCCGGCCCATCTCGCCTGAGACATCCTCGCAACTCTGAGCTCTGAGATGCCGTGCGCAAGGTGGTCCAGCCCGTTTCGCACAAGACATTCTCGCAACTCTGAGCTCTCAGATGCTGCGCAAGAGGTGGTCCAGCCTGGGGGGCCCAGAAGACCACATGTTACATATCCCCCCTGGGACCCTGGGAGCCCCAGGAGGCCCCAGAGAGCTTCAGGAGACGCTTGCGACAGTCTCGTCGACCGAGGCCTCACTCAGGAGCAGCCCTCCTGGCAGGACGGCGTCGACATGGTCGAATCCCGGGCCCAGCCTCCCTGCGGCGTGCTCAGCAAGTAGCTGGTGGTGCACATCTGCGAGCAGAGCGCCAGGGGCGGCCAGGAGTCGACAGCGCTCCACCCCGCCCAAGGTCAAAAAGCGCAGTGATACGCCGTCGAATGATGCCTGCAGGAGCAAATTAACTCCAAACAGGCGCGCGGTATAGGTCACGCCTCCCTCCAGCGCCGGCACGTCGCACTGGCGAGCCAGATTCTGGCCGCAGGCCGCGACCGTGCCGTCGCTCCGGAGCAGGACAGTGTGGAACGCACCCGCGGCGACGTGCGTGTAGGTCACGCCTCCCTCCAGCGCCGGCACGTCGCACTGGCCGTGCGCATTCTGGCCCCAGGCCGCGACCGTGCCGTCGCTCCGGAGCAGGACCGTGTGGAACGCACCCGCGGCGACGTGCGTGTAGGTCCCGCCTCCCTCCAGCGCCGGCACGTCGCACTGGCCGTCTGCATTCCGGCCGCAAGCCGCGACCGTGCCGTCGCTCCGGAGCAGGACCGTGTGGTACCCACCCGCGGCGACGTGCGTGTAGGTCACGCCTCCCTCCAGCGCCGGCACGTCGCACTGGCCGTTCGCATTCCGGCCGCAGGCCGCGACCGTGCCGTCGCTCCGGAGCAGGACCGTGTGGAACGCACCCGCGGCGACGTGCGTGTAGGTCACGCCTCCCTCCAGCGCCGGCACGTCAAACTGGCCTTCCGCATTCCGGCCGCAGGGCCGCGACCTGCCGTCGTGTGACCATCGGCAGCAGGACCGTGTGGCACGCACCCGCGGCGACGTGCGTGCAGGCACGCCTCCCTCCAGCGCCGGCACGTCGCACTGGCCTTCCGCATTCTGGCCGCAGGCCGCGACCGTGCCGTCGCTCCGGAGCAGGGCCGTGTGGTACTGACCCGCGGCGACGTGCGTGTAGGTCACGCCTCCCTCCAGCGCCGGCACGTCGCACTGGCCGTGCGTACTCTGGCCGCAGGTCGCGGCCGTACCGTCGCTCCGGAGCAGGACCGTGTGGAGCCAACCCGCGGCGACGTGCGTGTAGGTCACGCCTACCTCCAGCGCCGGCACGTCGCACTGGCCGTGCGCATTCTGGCCGCAGGCTGCGACCGTGCCGTCGCTCCGGAACAGGACTGTGTAGCGCCCACCCGCGGCGACGTGCGTGTAGGTCACGCCTCCCTCCAGCGCCGGCACGTCGCACTGGCCTTCCGCATTCTGGCCGCAGGCCGCGACCGTGCCGTCGCTCCGGAGCAGGGCCGTGTGGTACTGACCCGCGGCGACGTGCGTGTAGGTCACGCCTCCCTCCAGCGCCGGCACGTCGCACTGGCCGTGCGTACTCTGGCCGCAGGTCGCGGCCGTACCGTCGCTCCGGAGCAGGACCGTGTGGAGCCAACCCGCGGCGACGTGCGTGTAGGTCACGCCTACCTCCAGCGCCGGCACGTCGCACTGGCCGTGCGCATTCTGGCCGCAGGCTGCGACCGTGCCGTCGCTCCGGAACAGGACTGTGTAGCGCCCACCCGCGGCGACGTGCGTGTAGGTCACGCCTCCCTCCAGCGCCGGCACGTCGCACTGGCCTTCCGCATTCTGGCCGCAGGCCGCGACCGTGCCGTCGCTACGTGAGCAGGACGTGTGGCGAATGCACACGCGGCGAAGTTGTGTGTAGGTCCCGCCTCCCTCCAGCGCCGGCACGTCGCACTGGCCGTGCGCATTGTGGCCGCAGGCCGCGACCGTGCCGTCGCTCCGGAGCAGGACCGTGTGGTACCCACCCGCGGCGACGTGCGTGTAGGTCACGCCTCCCTCCAGCGCTGGCACGTCGCACTGGCCGTCCGCATTCTGGCCCCAGGCCGCGACCGTGCCGTCGCTCCGGAACAGGACCGTGTGGAACGCACCCGCGGCGACGTGCGTGCAGGTCCCGCCTCCCTCCAGCGCCGGCACGTCGCACTGGCCGTCCGTATTCTGGCCGCAGGCCGCGACCGTGCCGTCGCTCCGGAGCAGGACCGTGTGGCCCCCACCCGCGGCGACCATCCGTCGGCAGGGCAGGAGAGGCGCGAGGCCCGCCGATGGGAGCGGGGCCCTGCGGCGGAGGGCCACGGCTCGAGCTGGGGCGGCCGCGGGCGGCGAGGCGAGAGGGGGCGCGGCGGCTCGGCTGAGGCGGGAGCGCGGTCGTGGGAGCGCAGAGGTGCGCAGTCCCGCAGATTGGCAGTGACTTACGCGTCTCGTGGCGTAGGGGCCGAACAGTCCCTGGGCGCGTGGCCGATAATGAACGCCGTGGTGTCGATTCTGGCTGTGTTGTGTTATTGTCGTCGTCGTCGTCGTCGTCGTCGTCGTCGTCGTCGTCGTCGTCGTTGCCTCCACGACCCGCCCCACGATCCAATGGCGACCCGCCCACGACCCACCCCTCGACCCAACCCGCGACCCGCCCGCGACCCGCCCTCGACCATCTCGCCACCCACCCGCGATCCACCGGCGACCCATGCCAGCGACTCACGCCCACGACTCACCCGCGACCCATGGTTGACCCACCAACAACACTGAACTGAAGGCTATCGAATCGCCGCATACGGCGGGCTGGTCGTGGTGACGAGTAGCTGGCGCCTGCGGCAGCCTTCTTTACATTGGCGCTCGAGCCTCGCGAATCGCCGACGCCCCGCCCTGCGACCCACCCTGAGTCTGTTTACAAAAACATCGGCACCAGCAGCGGCCTGATTGCTTCGGAAGGATCCGTGCAGGCGGCGGGCTTCTTTCCCTTGGCGCTCGAGACCCTCAGCAACGGCAAGGCAGCCCAGGCGCCCCTCGCTTATCCGCATCTGCGCTGGGCATCCCGCAGGACAGCGAATCAGCTCTCGTAGCCGATTTCCCCAGCGCCTTCTGGCGCCCGAGTCGCAAGCGCATCGCAGAAGAAGTCGTCCTCCCGCTTTCCCTATGCCCCCCTTTCGTCCTACCCCGAGGCTCGAAGATAAAAGGATCCCGGATCGATGCCTCCTGGTGGGGACGGAGTAGATGGGGTCGGAGGATCGTACCGAATTGCTAATGCATCGCAGATGCATCGCCGATGCATTGGCGATGCACCAGCGACGCTGGCAATGCATCGTCGACGTCGGCGTGAAGCAGACCGTATCGGGCTCAGCATCGAGCCGCATTGTCGATGCATCGGCGATGCGGCGCGATCCTCCGACCCCATCTACTCCGACCGCATCTTGGAGGCCAAGACCGAAGGCTCGTTCTGACGCTCTCGTCGGCTCTCAGGAAGTTTCCTCTCGCGTCGGGGTTCCTTCCAAAAGCGGCGCCTCGTCGGGAGCGTTCCGGGGTGGGGGCCCGGACCAGCCCGACTGAGCTAGAGGGCATTGGCGCTGAGGGGGCGAATATGCGACCTCCCAGCAGCGGACCGGGCCCCAAGGGCACACATCTGTGGTAGAGGTTCTGGCCCTGGGGGCCCCCTGCCCTGGCCTCGTCATTTGTATGCATGCCCTTTCCTATCTTTTCCCAATCTTGTGCTGGGGGTGCCCCCCCGTGGCTGGGGGGGCCCCATTTCAAAAAGCAACCCTCCTTCTTCCTTGAAGTGACAAGAAACTCGACGCTTTGGGGTCATGGAGAGCGGAAGGAGTCTCAGGCGAAATGCCCGGCACGCCCTGCCGACACGTCTTGTGGTCAGACGACGAGTTCTCTAATTATGGAAAGGCCACAAAGGACGTACGCGCCCAGCTATGTACATGAACACGGCCCCTCGATCTGCGAGACTGGCCGCGTTAGACGAATTCGCCGGCCCAACGGGCCAGGGCGTGCTAAGATCTCCGGTACCTGGTTAACAGTATTTCTAGTTCGCGCGCGCGGGGCGGCCCCTGGGGGTCCCCGGGCGAAAAGTACCCCGGCAAGGTCCTGGCAAGTCCCCGGCAAGTCCCCGGCAAGGTCGGGTCAGAGATGCCGGAGTTCTGTTTCGGAGTCCAAGAGGGCTCCAGATCGGTCCAAGAGGGCCCCGAGAAGCTTTCTAGACGGTCCAAGAGAGGCCCGAGACGGCCAAAGATCGCCCGTAGACGCCCCAGATGGCCCCAAGACAGCCCAAGAGGCCTCCAAGACGCTCCAAGGGCCTTCCAAGAGGCCTCCGAAGAGGGCCCCAAGTTGCCAAAATCGTTGATTTTCATTGGTTTTGTTCGATGTTTTTTTGCGTTCTGGCCTTTTCGCTTCCGGACGCTCCAAGAGGGCCCAAGAGGCCTTCAAGACTGCTCCAAGACGGCCCACGAGGCTCCCAAGACGGCCCCGGAGCGGCCCAAGAGCGCCCCCCAGACGGCCCAAGTGCTGCCAAAGGCGGACCAAGAGGCCCCAAGACGGGCCCAAGAGGGGCTCAAGAAGGGAACCGAGAACTGAAAAATCGAGCCCTCCGCCCCAGAAGGCGCCCAGGACCCCGAAAGAGGCCCCAAGAGACTCTCCAAGACACCCCCAAGACGCCCCAATAAGCTCCCGTGAGGCCCCAAGAGGACCAACAACGTCAGGCCCCAGGCCCCAAGAGGACCAACAAATACCGCCAAGAGCCCGCCGAAAGCCCCCCAAGAGACCGTCACGAGAGCTCAGGAGGCCCCCTGGAGGCCTCCCGAGTTCTCCAAGAGGCCTAAAAAGAGGCGCCAAGAGGCCCCAAACGGCCCCACCGAGGCTCCAAGAGGCCACGAACGCGCAAGCAAACGCCTGCGATGGCACAATACGGGCCGGCGGAATGAGCGAAGCGATTAAGTATTTGCGCAATGCGTACTCTCGAAACCAGCGTGGATTCATGTACGTGAACGTCCTTCTTTCGCTCCTGAAATTATGGAGAGGCGCGCAGGAGAAGGTGGAGAGAAAGAGGAAGGCTGGGGAAGGAGAGATGGGCGAGGGAGCAAGATGGTGCGGCGAAGGAGGGAGCAGACTGCCTGGCTGGCGTGGCTCCAGCCGACCATTGACTCCGAAGCAGAGGCTCAGAAGTAAAGCCCTCAAAGAGACTCCAGGGTGAGTGGCGGTGCAAGGAAGCGTAGCGTGATGGGCAAAGCAGGAAAAGCAGGAGGAGGACCGCCGAGCCAGGTGTTTCTGCTTCTAGCCGCGCTGAGCGGGCCCAAAAACGCTTGCGACAGTCTCGTCGACCGAGGCTTCACTCAGGAGCAGCCCTCCTGGCAGGACGGCGTCGACACGGTCGAATCCCGGGCCCAGCCTCCCTGCGGCGTGCTCAGCAAGTAGCTGGTGGTGCACATCTGCGAGCAGAGCGCCAGGGGCGGCCAGGAGTCGACAGCGCTCCACCCCGCCCAAGGTCAAAAAGCGCAGTGAGACGCCGTCGAATGATGCCTGCAGGAGCAAATTAACTCCAAACAGGCGCGCGGTATAGGTCACGCCTCCCTCCAGCGCCGGCACGTCGCACTGGCCTTCCACATTCTGGCCGCAGGCCGCGACCGTGCCGTCGCTCCGGAGCAGGACCGTCTGGAGCCCACCCGCGGCGACGTGCGTGTAGGTCCCGCCTCCCTCCAGCGCCGGCACGTCGCACTGGCCGTGCGCATTCTGGCCCCAGGCCGCGACCGTGCCGTCGCTCCGGAGCAGGACCGTGTGGAACGCACCCGCGGCGACGTGCGTGTAGGTCCCGCCTCCCTCCAGCGCCGGCACGTCGCACTGGCCGTTCGCATTCCGGCCGCAGGCCGCGACCGTGCCGTCGCTCCGGAGCAGGACCGTGTGGAAAGCACCCGCGGCGACGTGCGTGTAGGTCACGCCTCCCTCCAGCGCCGGCACGTCGCACTGGCCGTTCGCATTCCGGCCGCAGGCCGCGACCGTGCCGTCGCTCCGGAGCAGGACCGTGTGGAATGCACCCGCGGCGACGTGTGTGTAGGTCCCGCCTCCCTCCAGCGCCGGCACGTCGCACTGGCCGTGCGCATTGTGGCCGCAGGCCGCGACCGTGCCGTCGCTCCGGAGCAGGACCGTGTGGTACCCACCCGCGGCGACGTGCGTGTAGGTCACGCCTCCCTCCAGCGCTGGCACGTCGCACTGGCCGTCCGCATTCTGGCCCCAGGCCGCGACCGTGCCGTCGCTCCGGAGCAGGGCGTGTGGTACCCACCCGCGCGACTGCGTGCAGGTCCTCGCCCCCTCTCCAGCGCCGTCCACGTCCGCACTTCAAGCCGGTATTCTGGCCGCGGCCGCGACCGTGCCGGCGCTCCGGAGCAGGACCCGGTGGCCCTCACCCGCGCGACCATCGCCGTCTGCAGGGCAGGAGAGGCGCGAGGCCCGCCGATGGGGTCGGGCCCTGCGGCGGAGGGCCCACGTCTCGAGCTGGGGCGGGCCGCGGGCGGCGAGGCGAGAGGGGCGCGGCGGCTCGGCTGAGGCGGGAGCGCGGTCGTGGGAGCGCAGAGGTGCGCAGTCCCGCAGATTGGCAGTGACTTACGCGTCTCGTGGCGTAGGGGCCGAACAGTCCCTGGGCGCGTGGCCGATAATGAACGCCGTGGTGTCGATTCTGGCTGTGTTGTGTTATTGTCGTCGTCGTCGTCGTCGTCGTCGTCGTCGTCGTCGTTGCCTCCACGACCCGCCCCACGATCCAATGGCGACCCGCCCACGACCCACCCCTCGACCCAACCCGCGACCCGCCCGCGACCCGCCCTCGACCATCTCGCCACCCACCCGCGATCCACCGGCGACCCATGCCAGCGACTCACGCCCACGACTCACCCGCGACCCATGGTTGACCCACCAACAACACTGAACTGAAGGCTATCGAATCGCCGCATACGGCGGGCTGGTCGTGGTGACGAGTAGCTGGCGCCTGCGGCAGCCTTCTTTACATTGGCGATCGAGCCTCGCGAATCGCCGACGCCCCGCCCTGCGACCCACCCTGAGTCTGTTTACAAAAACATCGGCACCAGCAGCGGCCTGATTGCTTCGGAAGGATCCGTGCAGGCGGCGGGCTTCTTTCCCTTGGCGCTCGAGACCCTCAGCAACGGCAAGGCAGCCCAGGCGCCCCTCGCTTATCCGCATCTGCGCTGGGCATCCCGCAAGACAGCGAATCAGCTCTCGTAGCCGATTTTCCCAGCGCCTTCTGGCGCAGGAGTCGCAAGCGCATCGCAGAAGAAGTCGTCCTCCCGCTTTCCCTATGCCCCCCTTTCGTCCTACTCCGAGGCTCGAAGATAAAAGGATCCCGGATAGATGCCTCCTGGATGGGGACAGAGTAGATGGGGTCGGAGGATCGTGCCGAATTGCCAATGCATCGCAGATGCATCGCCGATGCATATGCGATGCACCAGCGACGCTGGCAATGCATCGTCGACGTCGGCGTGAAGCAGACCGTATCGGGCTCCGCATCGAGCCGCATTGTCGATGCATCGGCGATGCGGCGCGATCCTCCGACCCCATCTACTCCGACCGCATCTAGGAGGCCAAGACCGAAGGCTCGTTCTGACGCTCTCGTCGGCTCTCGGGAGGTTTCCTCTCGTCTCGGGGTTCCTTCCAGCACAGCACCACAACCATTATAAACAGTCATAAAAAAAAAAATCAATAAAAAAAAGAAAGAAGTGGGCATTCCCGTATAAACCAAACACAAAAACCAATCAACAAAAAGCCAGCAAATAAAACAAAGAAAACAAACAACCAGCAAAACAAACAGCATAGGCAAGGAAACACAAGCAATACAACCCAAGCAAGCATAAACGGACAACAAAAAAAAAGACACGACAAAACAAGAAAATCACTAAACAACACCCAATAACAAAACACACAAATGGCAACAAAAAAAAAACACCACGGCGCCTCGTCGGGAGCGTTCCGGGGTGGGGGCCTGGACCAGCCCGACTGAGCTAGAGGGCATTGGCGCTGAGGGGGCGAATATGGGACCTCCCAGCAGCGGACTGGGCCCGAAGGGCACACATCTGTGGTAGAGGTTCTGGCCCTAGGGGCCCCCTGCCCTGGCCTCGTCATTTGTATACATGCCCTTTCCTATCTTTTCCCAATCTTGGGCTGAGGGTGCCCCCCCCGTGGCTGGGCCCCATCGTGGTGTCCCGAGGGTGTCTCGTGAGATCTCTTGTGAGGTCGATAGTGCGATCGATATCGAGAGCGACAGAGAAATCGATGGTGAGATCGATAGTGCGACCGATAGTGAGATCAAGAGTGAGATCTGGTGTGAGATCGGCAGTGAGATCTGCTGTGATATCGATAGTGAGATCGATAGCGAGATCGATCACAACAGATCTCACGATCGAATACAGTCGCCATGATTCATTACCACCCTGAGCGTCATCGTGCAGCGCAGTGTCGCCATCTGATCGCCACCACAGTCATCGCAGTTGTTGTCAGTGGGTGTTCCTATCCCCCCCGAAAAAAACCTCCTTTATCCCCCCAAGGGTGATCGTATAGGTATGCCCTTCCCATATTTTTGCAACCCTGGGGGGGGGGAACAAATCCCCTCCCGCCGACAACGGGACCCGCCGGATCCGTGGCCCAGAGGGGGGCCCTGGATGCCGCTGCAAAGAAGGTGCCCCTGGGCTTTCCGGGCGGGGCTCCTGGAAGCCCCGCTGGGCCTAGGCAGCGGGCCCAAGCGGTCAGGAGGGCGGCCGAAGGGCCCCGCGAGAGCCCCAAGAGGCGCCAGACACCCACCAGACGCCCGAAGACGTTCGAAAGAAGATCCCGCTTGAGTTCCCACAGCTTCTGTATAATTCCCAACCAACCTGTGTTGTTGGGTCCTCGTTTTGAAGAGACGGTCCCCGCGTTCCTCCTCCTCCTCCTCCTCCTCCTCCTCCTCCTCCTCCTCCTCCTCCTCTCCTCTCATCCTCCCCCTCCTCCCTCCTCCCCCTCTTCCCTGCGTTTCACCCACCCAGTACAGCGCTTCGTAGCCCCATAGGGAGCTCCACCGAAGGCCCCAGTGCCACCGTCCACATGCGTCCCCCCCACTCAGTACAGCGTTTCGTGGCCCCATAAGGAGCTCCACCGAAGGCCCCAGTGCCACCGTCCACATGCGTCCCCCCCAAACTCATACAACGTTTCGTGGCCCCATAGGGAGCTCCACCGAAGGCCCAGTTCCACCGTCCACATGCGTCCCCCCCCACTCGTACAACTTTTTCGTGGCCCCATAGGAGCTCCACCGAAGGCTCCAGTGCCACCGTCTCACATGCGTCCCCCCACTCAAGTACAGCCTTCGTGGCCCCCATAGGGAGCTCCACCGAAGGCCCCAGTGCCACCGTCCACATGCGTCTCCCCCACTCAGAACAGCGCTTCCTGGCCCTACAGGGAGCTCCACCGAAGGCCCCAGTGCCACCGTCCACATGCGTCCCCCCACTCAGTACAGCGCTTCGTGGCCTCCACCGAAGGCCCCAGTGCCACCGTCCACATGCGTCCCCCCCACTCAGTACAGCGTCTCGTGGTCCGATAGGGAGCTCCACCGGAGGCCCCAGTGCCACCGTCCACATGCGTCCCCCCCACTCAGTACAGCGTTTCGTGGCCCCATAGGGAGCTCCACCGAAGGCCCCAGTGCCACCGTCCACATGCGTCCCCCCCACTCAGTGCAGCGTTTCGTGGCCCCATGGGGAGCTCCACCGAAGCCTCCAGTGGGACCGTCCGCATGCGTCCCGGAAGCCCAATTTTGGCATTTTCACTTACCCAGTACAGCGTTTCGTGGCCCCATAGGGAGCTCCACCGAACCCCCCAGTGGGACCTTCCGCATGCGTCCCGGAAACCTTACTTGACACACCACTCACCCAGAACAGAGTTCCCCCCCACCCAGTGCAGCGCTGCGTGGCCCCATAGGGAGTTTCACCGAAAAAGATTTTCACAATTGCTGTGCCCACAACTGCATATGGTTGGGTCCTTCGCCAGGATAATTTTGGGAATGCTCAGTTCTTTGGTCTTCCAGGCGTCCGAGACCGCCGATGAGGCTAGAAAATCGCCCCCAAACTACCCCAAACCATTCATAGACGGGGCTGTCCCTGAGCACTGCCTCGAACTGCCTGGAAGCCCTTTGCCTCCTCGAGAGGAGGCAAAAAGGCTTCCAGGCAGTCCAAGAAAGCTTCAAGACGGCCCAAAAGGGCTTCGATATGGCTGGAAGAGAGAAACCCATGACGGCCTACGATGGCTCCAAGACGCCCCCCGAAGCATTCCAAATCGTAACCCAGTCGTTCAGAGAGACCGCGGCTGAAGCAGGGTGGCCCGAGGAAGCCCCCAAAGGCCCCCAGAAGGAACACAGGAGGCCTCCAGAAGGCCCCAAAGAACCCTTAAAAACTGTCGTGAGGCCCCCAAGAAGCTCTCCACAAAAAGAAATTACCCTGGCGACGTACCCAACCCCTGCGCAATGCGGGGCATGAGTAGCTTGGGAGTCGTTATACGGAGGTGATGACGTGACATGGGCGCATATACTTCTGCGAGCGGCATTCGTGAGGCTCGCAGCCCCCCATGGATTGCCATGTCCCGCTCAGATCTGCCTGGTGCCTCGCTCCGCTGGACCCACCAGCTGCCCTCGAAAGTGGCGACAGTTTTGCATATCGCAGCCCCCCAGGGACGGCGAGGTCCCGCTCAGGTTCGCGCGGTGCTTTACTCCGCAGGACCCACCAGCAGCCCTCGAAAGTGGCGACAATTTCGCACATCGCAGCCCCCCAGGGACGGCGAGGTCCCGCTCAGGTCCGCGCAGTGCCTCACTCCGCAGGACCCACCAACAGCCTTCGAAAGTGGCGACAGTTTCACAGGTCGCAGCCCCCCCAGGAACGGCGAGGTCCCACTCAGACCCGCGCGGTGCCTCACTCCGCAGGACCCACCAGCAGCCCTCGAAAGTGGCGACAGTTTCGCAGATCGCAGCCCCCCAGGGGCGGCGAGGTCCCACTCAGACCCGCGCGGTGCCTCACTCCGCAGGACCCACCAGCAGCCCTCGAAAGTGGCGACAGTTTCGCAGATCGCAGCCCCCCAGGGGCGGCGAAGTCCCGCTCAGGTCCGCGCGGTGCCTCACTCCGCAGGACCCACCAGCAACCCTCGAAAGCGGCGACAGTTTCGCAGATCGCAGCCCCCCAGGGACGGCGAGGTCCCGCTCAAGTCCGTGCGGTGCCTCACTCAGCAGGACCCACCAGCAGCCCTCGAAAGTGGCGACAATTTCACAGATCGCAGCCCCCCAGGGATGGCGAGGTCCTGTTTGGATCCGCGGTGAGTGCCCTCTCTGCTGGCCTCCCCAGCAGCCCTCGAAAGTGGCTACAATTTCACACATCGCAGCCCCCCAGGGATGGCGAGGTCCTGTTTGGATCAGCGGTGAGTGCACTCTCTGCTGGCCTCCCCAGCAGTCCTCGAACATGGCGACAATTTCACACATCGCAGCCCCCCACGGATGGCGAGGTCCTGCTTGGATCCGCGGTGGGTACCCTCTCTGCTGGCCTCCCCAGCAGCCCATCGAAAGTGGCGACAGTTTCACAGGTCGCAGCCCCCCCAGGGATGGCGAGGTCCTGCTTGGATCCGCGGTGAGTGCCCTCTCTGCTGGCCTCCCCAGCAACCCTCGAAAGCGGCGACAGTTTTTCACAGGTCGCAGCCCCCCAGGGATGGCGAGGTCCTGTTTGGATCCGCGGTGAGTGCCCTCTCTGCTGGCCTCCCCAGCAGCCCTCGAAAGTGGCGACAGTTTCACAGATCGCAGCCCCCCAGGGATGGCGAGGTCCTGTTTGGATCCGCGGTGAGTGCCCTCTCTGCTGGCCTCCCAGCAGCCCTCGAAAGTGGCTACACTTTCACGCATCGCAGCCCCCCAGGGATGGCGAGGTCCTGTTTGGACCCGCGGTGAGTACCCTCTCTGCTGGCCTCCCCAGCAGCCCTCGAACGTGGCGACAGTTTCACACATCGCAGACCCCCAGGGATGGCGAGGTCCTGTTTGGATCCGCGGTGAGTGCCCTCTCTGCTGGCCTCCCCAGCGGCCCTCGAGAGTGGCGACAGTTTCACAGGTCGCAGCCCCCCCAGGGATGGCGAGGTCCTGTTTGGATCCGCGGTGAGTACCCTCTCTGCTGGCCTCCCCAGCAGCCCTCGAAAGTGGCGACATTTTCACAGGTCGCAGCCCCCCAGGGATGGCGAGGTCCTGTTTGGATCCGCGGTGGGTACCCTCTCTGCTGGCCTCCCCAGCAAAAAACAAGCCCTCGACAGTGGCACAGTTTCACACACATACCAGGAAGAAGGTCGCAAAACCCCCCAAAGACGGCCGAGTCCCGTTTGAATCCGCGTGAATGCCCTCTCTTCTGGCCCCACAACAACCCTCGAAAATGGCGACAATTTCGCAGGTCGCAGCCCCCGCAAATGCCGGCGAGGTAACCGTTTGGAATCCGCGGTGAGTACCCTCGCTGCTGGCCTTCCCCATCACCCTCGAAGTGGCGACGGTTTCACAGGTCGCAGCCCCCGAGGGACGGCGAGGTCCCCGTTTGGTCCGCGTGAGTGCCCTCTCTGCTGGCCTCCCCAAGCAGCCCTCGAAATGGCGACGTTTCCACACTTCTCTGCTGGCCTCCCCAGCAGCCCTCGAAAGTGGCGACAGTTTCACAGGTCGCAGCCCCCCAGGGATGGCGAGGTCCTGTTTGGATCCGCGGTGAGTACCCTCCCCAGCAGCCCTCGAAAGTGGCGACAGTTTCACAGGTCGCAGCCCCCCAGGGATGGCGAGGTCCTGCTTGGATCCGCGGTGAGTGCCCTCTCTGCTGGCCTCCCCAGCAACCCTCGAAAGCGGCGACAGTTTCACAGGTCGCAGCCCCCCAGGGATGGCGAGGTCTTGTTTGGATCCGCGGTGAGTGCCCTCTCTGATGGCCTCCCCAGCAGCCCTCGAAAGTGGCGACAATTTCGCAGGTCGCAGCCCCCCAGGGACGGCGAGGTTCCGTTTGGATCAGCGGTGAGTGCCCTCTCTGCTGGCCTCCCCAACAGCCCTCGAAAGTGGCGACAATTTCACAAGTCGCAGCCCCCCAAAGACGGCGAGGTCCCGTTTGGATCCGCGGTGAGTACCCTCTCTGCTGGCCTCCCCAGCAACCCTCGAAAATGGCGACCATTTCGCAGATCGCAGCCCCCCAGGGACGGCGAAGTACCGTTTGGATCCGCGGTGGGCACCCTCTCTGCTGGCCTTCCCAGCAGCCCTCGAAAGTGGCGACAGTTTCGCAGATCGCAGCCCCCGCAGGTCGCAGCCCCCCAGGGACGGCGACCACAGGGGGGGCGGGAGAAGGACGCGACCACACCCCTCTATTCAAAA
This sequence comes from Prorocentrum cordatum, assembly GCA_963575745.1. NCBI lineage: Eukaryota > Dinophyceae > Prorocentrales > Prorocentraceae > Prorocentrum > Prorocentrum cordatum. The sequence goes on along the minus strand of CAUYUJ010018957.1, from coordinate 135,837 downwards.
CGAGTACCCAACCAAGGAGGGTTGGGAATAATAAGCATGGGGACAAATTCGCACGGCAGGGCGATGAAAGGGAGAAGCGTAGGATGCATGAGGGAAGACTGTTGAATACCATTCATGTGATGAGAGGATAACAAAGATTTATCCCTAACTTGTCCGTTTCACCTTCCTGCCCTCCCGTCTGCATCCAAACATCAAGGACCAAGATGCTTCGCGCGAAGCACCAATGCAATCGTGTGTATTTATATTCACCTATATACATACCTACACACACGCACGTACCTGCATCCGTATACACATGCATCCAGACATACATATATATACGCATGCATACATCCATTTATATGTGCACACACATATATATATACACATATGGTCGCCCCCTTCCAAGATCATAACTCTCTGCTTCTCCGTCCAGTATCTTCCTCATTATCCGTTCCTTCTCTTTCTCCTTTCCCTCTCCTCCTTTTCCAAACACAATTCCTCCTCCTCCTCGCCCATCATCCTTCTCTTCCTTCATTTTTCCGTTTCCTCCTCTCTGTAGCGACGCAAAACCAAGAACACACAGTGTTTGGACCCCTCGGAGCAAGGCAGCACTGTGTTCAATTGTTTGGTTGTTTTGTTTTCCCAACCATCCTGCGGTGTTGGTGCTCGTTTTGAAGAGACGGTCCCCGCGTTCCTCCTCCTCCTCCTCCTCCTCTCCTCTCCTCTCCACGCCTCTCCTCTCCTCTCCTCTCCTCTCCTCTCCTCTCCTCTCCTCTCCTCTCCTCTCCTCTCCTCCTCCCCCTCCCCCTCCTCCTCCCACTCCTCCCTCCTCCCCCTCTTCCCTGCGTTTCACCCACCCAATACAGCGTTTCGTGGCCCCATAGGGCGCTCCACCGAAGGCTCCAGTGCCACCGTCCACATGCGTCCCCCACTCAGTACAGCGTGTCGTGGCCCCACAGGGGGCTCCACCGACGGCCTCAATGCCACTGTCCACATGCGTCCCCCCCACTCAGTGCGGCGTTTCGTGGCCCCATAAGGAGCTCCACCGAAGGCCCCAGTGCCACCGTCCACATGCGTCCCCCCCACTCATTACAATGTTTCGTGGCCCCATAAGGGAGCTCCACCGAAAGCCCCAGGCCACCGTCCACATGCGTCCCCCCACTCACTACAGCGTTTCGTGGCCCCATAAGGGGGCTCCACCGAAGGCCCCAGTGCCACCGTCCACATGCGTCCCCCCACTCAGTACAGCGCTTCGTGGCCCCATATGGAGCTCCACCGAAGGCCCCAGTGCCACCGTCCACATGCGGCCCCCCACTCAGTACAGCGCTTCGTGGCCCCATAGGGAGCTCCACCGAAGGCCCCAGTGCCACCGTCCACATGCGTCCCCCCACTCAGTACAGCGTTTCGTGGCCCCATAGGAAGCTCCACCGACGGCCCCAGTGCCATCCACCGTCCACATGCGCCCTCCCCACTCAGTACAGCGTTTCGTGGCCCCATAGGGAGCTCCACCGAAGGCCCCAGTGCCACCGTCCACATGCGTCCCCCCCCCACTCAGTACAACGCTTCGTGGCCCCATAGGGAGCTCCACCGAAGGCCCCAGTGCGACCGTCCACATGCGTCCCCCACTCAGTACAGCGCTTCGTGGCCCCATAGGGGGAGCTCCACCGAAGCCCCAGTGCCACCGTCCACTGCGTCCCCCCCCACTCAGTACAGCGATTGGGCTCCACCGAAGGCCCCAGTGCCACCGTCCACATGCGTCCCCCCCACTCATTACAATGTTTCGTGGCCCCATAAGGGAGCTCCACCGAAAGCCCCAATGCCACCGTCCACATGCGTCCCCCCACTCACTACAGCGTTTCGTGGCCCCATAAGGGGGCTCCACCGAAGGCCCCAGTGCCACCGTCCACATGCGTCCCCCCCACTCAGTACAGCGCTTCGTGGCCCCATATGGAGCTCCACCGACGGCCCCAGTGCCACCGTCCACATGCGGCCCCCCCACTCAGTACAGCGCTTCGTGGCCCCATATGGAGCTCCACCGACGGCCCCAGTGCCACCGTCCACATGCGGCCCCCCCACTCAGTACAGCGTTTCGTGGCCCCATAGGGAGCTCCACCGAAGGCCCCAGTGCCACCGTCCACATGCGTCCCCCCCACTCAGTGCAGCGCTTCGTGGCTCCATAGGGAGCCCCACCGAAGGTCACAGTGCTACCGTCCACATGCGTCCTCCCCACTCAGTACAGCGTTCCGTGGCCACATAGGGAGCTCCACCGAAGCCCCCAGTGGGACCGCCCGAGTGCGTCCTGAAACACCCAATTTGGCATTACCACCCACCCATTACAACGTTTCGTGGCCCCGCAGGGAGCTCCACCGAAGGCCCCAGTGCCACCGTCCGCATGTGTCCCGCACACCCAATGTGGCATTTTCACCCACCCAGTGCAGAGTTTCGTGGCCCCACAGGGAGCTCCACCGAAGGCCCCAGTGGGGCCGTCCACAAGCGTCCCGAAACATCCATTGTGACATTTTCACCCACACAGTCCAAAATTTCGTGGCCCCGTAGGGAACTCTACCGAAGGCCCCAATGCGACCGTCCGCATGCGTCCCGAAAACCCAACGTGGCATTTTCTCACCCAATACAGCGTTTCATGGCCCCTTAGTGAACTCCACCGAAGCCTCCAGTGGGACCGTCCGCATGCGTCCCGGAAGCCCCATCTGGTGTTCCCCCCCACCCAATACAGCGTTTCGTGGCCCCATAGGGAGCTCCACCGAAGCCTCCAGTGGGACCGTCCGCATGCGTCCCAGAAACCCAATTTGGCATTTTCACTGGCCCAGTACAGCGTTTCGTGGCCCCATAGGGAGCTCCACCGAAGACCCCACTGGGACCGTCCGCATGCGTCCCGGAAACCTTACTTGACACACCACTCACCCAGAACAGCGTTCCCCCCCACCCAGTGCAGCGCTTCGTGGCCCCCCGAAAAAGATTTTCACAAGTGCGGTACCCACAACTGCATATGGTTGGGTCCTTCGCCAGGATAATTTTGGTCTGGGATGCAAGGAAACACGATGTATTTCCCAACCAACCTGCGTTGTTGGGTCGTCGTTTTGAACAGACGGTCCCCGCGTTCCTCCTCCTCCTCCTCCTCCTCTCCTCTCCTCCTCCCGATCCTCCCTCCTCCTCCCTCCTCCCCCTCTTCCAATACAGCGCTTCGTAGCCCCATAGGGAGCTCCACCGAAGGCCCCAGTGCCACCGTCCACATGCGTCCCCCCCACTCAGTACAGCGCTTCGTGGCCCCATAAGGAGCTCCACCGAACGCCCCGGTGCCACCGTCCACATGCGTCCTCCCCACTCAGTACAACGTTTCGTGGCCCCATAGGGAGCTCCACCGAAGGCCCCAGTGCCACCGTCCACATGCGCCCCCCCCCCCCCTACTCAGTACAGCGCTTCGTGGCCCCATAGGGAGCTCCACCGAAGGCCCCAGTGCCACCGCCCACATGCGTCCCCCCCACTCAGTACAGCACTTCGTGCAGCGTTTCGTGCCCTCATAGGGAGCTCCACCGAAGGTCCCAGTGCCACCGTCCACATGCGCCCCCCTCACTCAGTACAGCGTTTCGTGGCCCCATAAGGAGCTCCAGAAGGCGCTCCATGCCCCCAGACCCCAGTGCCACCGTCCACATGCGTCCCCCCCACTCAGTACAGCGTTTCGTGGCCCCATAGGGAGCTCCACCGAAGGCCCCAGTGCCACCGTCCACATGCGTCCCCCCACTCAGTACAGCGCTTCGTGGCCCCATAGGGAGCTCCACCGAAGGCCCCAGTGCCACCGTCCACATGCGTCCCCCCCACTCAGTACAGCGCTTCGTGGCCCCATGGGAGCTCCACCGAAGGCCCCAGTGCCACTGTCCACATGCGTCCCCCCGCACAGTACAGCGCTTCGTGGCCCCATAGGGAGCTCCACCGAAGGTCCCAGTGCCACCGTCCACATGCGTCCCCCTCACTCAGTACAGCGTTTCGTGGCCCCATAAGGAGCTCCACCGAACGCCCCAGTGCCACCGTCCACATGCGTCCCCCCCACTCAGTACAACGCTTCGTGGCCCCATACGGAGCTCCACCGAATGTTCCAGAGCCACCGTCCACATGCGCCCCCCACCACTCAGTACAGCGCTTCGTGGCCCCACAGGGAACCCCACCGAAGGCCCCAGTGCCACCGACCACATGCGTCCCCCCCATTCAGTACAGCGTTTCGTGGCCACATAGGGAGCCCCACCGAAGCACCCAGTGGGACCGCCCGAGCGCTTCCTGAAACACCCAATTTGGCATTTTCACTTACCCATTACAGCGTTTCGTGGCCCCACAGGGAGCTCCACCGAAGGCCCCAGTGGGACCGTCCACAAGCGTCCCGAAACACCCATTGTGGCATTTCCACCCACCCAGTCCAAAATTTCGTGGCCCCGTAAGGAATCCCACCGAAGGCCCCAGTGCCACCGTCCGCATGCGTCTCGAAAACCCCAACGTGGCATTTTTACCCACCCCCTTAGTGAGCTCCACCGAGGCCCCTAGTGGGACCGTCCGCGTGCGTCCCGAAAACCTCATTTTGCATTTTCACCCACCCAGTACGGCGCTTCGTGGCCCCATAGGGAGTTCCACCGAAGCCTCCAGTGGGACCGTCCGCATGCGTCCCGGAAACCCAATTTGGCATTTTCACTTACCCAGTACAGCGCTTCGTGGCCCCATAGGGAGCCCCACCGAAGCCCCCAGTGGGACCGTCCGCATGCGTCCCGGAAACCTTACTTGACACACCACTCACCCAGAACAGCGTTCCCCCCCACCCATAAAACAAATCACAATTGTGGTACCCACAACTGCATATGGTTGGGTCCTTCGCCTGGATAATTTTGGTTTGATGTTTTCCCAACAATGCTGTGGTGTTGGGTCCTCGTTTTGAAGAGACGGTCCCATCGTTTATCTCCTCTTCTCCCCCTCCTCCTCCCCCTCCTCCCTCCCCCCTCCTTCTTCCATGCGCACCCAGCACAGCGCTTCGTGGCCCCATAGGGAGCTCCACCGAAGCACCCAGTGGGACCGCCCGCATGCGTCCCCCACACCCAATTTGGCATTTCCACCCACCCAGTACAACGTTTCGTGGCCCCATAGGGAGCTCCACCGACCCCCCCAATGGGACCGCCCGCATGCGCCCCCCACGCCCAATTTGGCATTTCCACCCACCCAGTACAGCGCTTCGAGCGCTCCGTGGCCCCATAGGGAGCCCCACCGAAGCCCTCAGTGGGACCGCCCGCGTGCGTCCCCCACAGGGAACCCCACCGAAGCCCCCAATGGGACAGCCCGCGTGCGTCCCCACACCCAATTTGGCATTTTCACCGACCGAGTACATCGCTTCGTGGCCCCACAGGGCGCCCCACTGAAGCCCCCAGTGGGGCCGCCCGCATGCGTCCTCCACATTCGATTTGGCATTTTCGCAAAGCCTTACAAGTGAGCTCCGCAGAAGCCCCCAGTGGGACCGCCCGCGTGCGTCCCGGAAGCCTCATTTGGCATTTTCACCCATCCAGTACAGCGCTTCGTGGCCCCATAGGGAGTTCCACCGAAGCCTCCAGTGGGACCGTCCGCATGCGTCCCGGAAACCCAATTTGGCATTTTCACTTACCCAGTACAGCGCTTCGTGGCCCCATAGGGAGCCCCACCGAAACCCCCAATGGGACCGCCCGCGTGCGTTCCCCACAGGAAGCTCCACCGAAGCCTCCAGTTGGACCGCCCGCATGCGTCCCCCACACACAATTTGGCATTTTCACCGGCCCACTACAGCGCTTCGTGGCCCCATATGGAGCGCCACCGAATCCAAGTGGGGCCGCCCGCCCAGTACAGCGCTTCGTGGCCCCATGGGGAGCTCCACCAAAGCCCACAATGGGACGCCCCACGCGCCTAATTTGGTATTTCCACCCACCCAGTGCAGCGCTTCGTGGCCTCAGAAGGAGCTTTACCGACAGCCCCAGTGCTACCGCCCGCATGCGTCTCCCCCCGCCCAGCGCAGCGCTTCGTGGCCCCATAGGGAGCTTCACCGAAGAAAATATTCACAATTGCGGTACCCACAACTTCATATGGTTGGGTCCTTCGCCAGGATAATTTGGTTTTGGAAGCTCAAGTGCTCCCCGCGGCCTCCCCCCCAGCGCCTCCTCCGTTTCCCCCTTCGTCTTTCCCCCTCCTTCTCATCATTTCCTTTCCTCTTCGTTGTTGTAAGGCAAGAAAACCAAGAAAACACACAGTGTTTGGCGCCCTCGGAGCAAGGAAGCGCTGTGTATCGTTGCTTTGTTTGTTGTTTGGTCTAGGATGCAAGGAAACACTGCGTATGTGTTTTTGGGGGGTTTTGGAAGCTCAAGTGCTCCCCGCGGCCTCCCTCCCAGCGCCTCCTCCTTCTCCCCGTTTTTCTTCCCCCCCTCCTTCTTCTACTTTCCTTTCCTCCTCCTTGTTGCAAAACGAGGAAACCAATAATGCAGTGTTTGGCGCCCTTGGTGCAGGGAAGCGCTGTGTATATGTGGCTGTTCTTTTTTCTTTGGGTCTAGGATGCAAGGAGGCATGGAGTATGTTTGATTATTTTTTGGTTTTGGAAGCACAAGTGTTCCCCGCTGCCTCCCCCCAACACCTGCTCCTCCTTCTCTTCCAAAGCCCCCGCCCCCCCCCCCAAAAAAAAAACAACCAAACATACACAGTGCTTCCTTGCATCCTAGACAAAAAACAGAACAACCAAACATTCACAGCGCTTCCTTGCACCAAGGGCACCAAACACTACACAGTGTTTTCTTGGTTTTCTTGCTGTGCAACAAGGAGGAGGGAGGAAAGGAAAGGAGGAGGAAAGAGAAAGGGGGAGAAGGCGGAGGTGCTGGGGGGGAGGCCGCGGGGAGCACTTGAGCTTCCACAACCAAAAATACACGATGTTCCCTTGCGTCCTAAACCAAACAAAACAAAACAAACACATACACAACGTGTCCCTGTTCCGAGGGCGCCAAGCACTGTGTATTCTTGGTTTTGCGTTGCTACAGAGAGGAAGAAACGGAAAGGAGAAGGAGGAGAAGGATGACGGGCGAGGAGGAGGAGGAGGAATTGTGTTTAGAGAAGGAAGAAAGGGAAAAGAGAAAAAAAAGGAACGAGGAAGGAGGAAGAGAAGGAACGGAGAAACAGAGAGAGGTACGATCATGGTGGGGGGCAACAATATATATATATATATACATACATACATACATACATACATACATACATACATAAATATAATATATATATATATATATATATATATATATATATATATATATATATATATTCCTCTTCCTATATTTTTACAAGCCCAGGCGGGGGGATAACCCATCCCCCCCCAAAAAAAACGGGCTCCCGGGATCTGGGGCTTTGGGGCCCTCCGGACGGGCCTCGAAGCGGCCCCTGGGCCTCGCAGGGCGTCTTGCCAGGCCTTCCCAGCACACCTAGGGCGATCGGGGGGGTCATCGGAGACGTCCCAGAGACCCCGAAGACAGCACAAGAGCGCTCCAAGAGTGACCGACGTGACCTCAAGACGACCCCCAAGAAGCTATCATATCCCCAAAGATCGTCCCGAAACGTCCCAAGAGCACTCCCAAGAAGGCCCCAAGAGGCAAATCAATCATTGATTTTCTATCGGTTTTTGGTGAATTTTGGGTTTATCCTTTTTTGGGCTTCCCGACGCTCCCAGACGGCGGTCTTCTGGGCGACCGAAGCCGCCTGGGAGGCTCTAAAATCGCCCCATAACCATTCCAAAGGGCCTCCAGGCAGTCCAAGAGAGCCCAAAAACGACACAACAGGGGTCCAAGATGGCCCTCAGAGAGCCCCATGGCGGCCCAAGATGGCCCCAAAACACCCTCCAAAGCATTCCAAATCGTGACCCGGTCGTTCAGGGAGACCGCGGTTGGAGGCAGGGCGACCCGAGAAAGCCCCCAGAGGCCCCCAGAACACGCCCAAGAGGCCTCCAGACGGCCTTAAGAAAGCTTGACATAACTTTTGCGAGGCCCCCGGAGGCTCTCCAAGGAGGAGCCTCCGCAAAAAGAGCCGAGGAGGATGGGGAGAATGCGCAGGGTATGGCGAAAATGAGGAAAATATACATTGGAGGGAGGATAACGAATAACATTATTATAGCGGCGATGCCAGAAAAGGCAACAAAGAGTTATCGTTAAATTGTCGGCTTGACCTTCCTGCTATTCCGCCTGCATACCAAACTTCAAGGACCAAGGTGCATGGCGCGAAGCAAGCCCCAAAAAGGATAAACCCAAAATTTACCAAAAGCCCAAAGAAATCAATGATGTTTGCCTCTTGGGGCCTTCTTGGGAGTGCTCTTTGAGGCCTATTGGGACGTTTCGGGACGATCTTTGGGGGTATGATGGCTTCTTGAGGGTCGTCTTGAGGTCACGTCGGTCACTCTTGGAGCGCTCTTGTGCTGTCTTCGGGGTCTCTGGGACGTCTCCGATGACCCCCCCGATCGCCCTAGGTGTGCTGGGAAGGCCTGGCAAGACGCCCTGCGAGGCCGGGGGGGCCGCTTCGAGGCCCGTCTGGAGGGCCCCAAATCCCCAGATCCCGGGAGCCCGGTTTTTTTTTGGGGGGGGGATGGGTTTCCCCCCGCCCGGGCTTGTAAAAATATAAAAAAGGAAAACATATGTATATATATATATATATATATACACAGGACTGCAGTGGCGCTTCGCGCCATGCACCTTGGTCCTTGAAGTTTGGTACGCAGGCGGAATAGCAGGGAGGTCGAGCCGACAATTTAGCGATAGTTCCTTGTTGCCTTTGCTGGCATCGCTGCTATAATAATGTTATTCGTTATCCTTCCTCCATGCTTCTTTTCATCATTTTCGCCATACCCTGCGCATTCTCCCCATCCTCCTCGGCTCTTTTTGCGGAGGCTCCTCCTTGGAGAGCCTCTGGGGGCCTCGCAAAAGTTATGTCAAGCTTTCTTAAGGCCTTCTGGAGGCCTCTCGGGCGTGTTCTGGGGGCCTCTGGGGGCTTCCTCGGGTCGACCTGCCTACAACCGCGGTCTCCCTGAACGACTGGGTCACGATTTGGAATGCTTCGGAGGGTGTCTTGGGTCCATCTTGGGCCGCCATGGGGCTCTCTGAGGGCCATCTTGGACCCCTGTTGTGCCGTTTTGGAGCTCTCTTGGACTGCCTGGAAGCCCTTTGGAATGGTTATGGGGCGATTTTAGAGCCTCCCAGGCGGCTTCGGACGCCCAGAAGACCGCCGTCTTGGAGCGTCGGGAAGCCCAAACGAGGAGAACCCCAAAATTCATCAAAAACCGATAGAAAATCAATGATTGATTTGCCTCTTGGGGCCTTCTTGGGAGTGCTCTTGGAGGCCTATTGGGACGTTTCGGGACGATCGTTGGGGATATGATGGCTTCTTGGGGGTCGTCTTGAGGTCTGTCTTCGGGGTCTCTGGGACGTCTCCGACGACCCCCCCCCGATCGCCCTAGGTGTGCTGGGGATGGCAAAACGCCCTGCGAGGCCCTGGGGGCCGCTTCGAGGCCCTTCTGGAGGGCCCCAAAGCCCCATATCCCGGGAGCCCGTTTTTTTTTTTTTTTGGGGGGGGGGACGAGTTTTCCCCCCGCCCGGGCTTGTAACAATATAGAAAGAGGAATATTTACATACATACATACATACATGCATGCATACATACATGCATTACCTGCCTACCTGCCCACCGGCCTACCTACGTACCTACATACCTACCGTCCTGCCGTCCTACCGGCCTACCTACCTACATACAGATATGCGTACTCATATACATTTACATGTGCATTCAACGATAATATATATATATATATATATATATATATATATATATATATATATATATTATATATATATATATACAAAACAAATATATACACATGCATGCATGCATACATACATACATACATACACATGTACATAACATCTACAGCCGTGCATGCACATGAACATATATTTGTTATACACAAAAACACATACACCTACACATATACGAACATGTGCAGGTACATGGGCGTACATCTATACATATATTTATACACATACTCGAATCCGTATGCGTATATATGTATATATATAGTTATAGTCACATACCTATGTATATATATATATATATATATATATATACAACTACATTTACACATTCACGCACATGTACAACCATATGTAAATAGTCATGTACATACAGAAACTCACATATTCACGTTTATGTGTATGTAGACATGTACACTTACCATCACATACACATATACATAGACATATAATGTTTTTTATACATCTATAGACCTATACCTATGTTTACATACATACAATATGTCTCCCCCTAACCTCCCCTGGAGTCGCACCTCAACCGTCGACCCAAAGATGGAGGACCCCTTCTGGGCTTCAAAACCTGCTGAACCCGATGGAACATCTATGATGTGGGCCCCTTGGGCCTCTTGGGGGTCGAAGAGGGCGTCAAGACGGCTCGAAAAAACCTCAGCACGGGCCAAGACGGCCCCAAGACAATCCAAGATGTCCCCGAGAGGGTCCAAAAAGCCTCCAAGACGCTCCAAGAGGGGCCCCACAAGGGCCCTCCAGAGGCCCAAATCGCAGATTGCCCATGGGTTGTTAAAGGATTCTAGCGTTCTCGCCATTTTCGACCCTTAGAGGCCATGACGGTCCACGCAGCTTCCAAAAAGGACCCAAGACGACCCAAGAGCCCCCAAAGGGCCCTAAGATGGCCCAAGAAGGCCCCAAGATGGCCCAGAGAGGCCCCAAGACGGTCCAAGAGACCCCCAAGACGGCCCAAGAGAGCCCTCATAGAGCCACGAGGCGGCCGCGAGAGGCCCCCAGAACGGCCTAGGGGCCAAGCGGCGCAAGAGCGCCCCAAGACTGCCCAAGACGCCCCCAAGAGGCCCCAAATAACCAAGAAGCACCCAAGAGACCTCCAAGAGGCCCAAAAAGGCTCCCACCAGGCCCCGCAACGGCTGGAACGCGCGTGCTCCTGACGCGCACCCCGCAAAGCGAGAGGAATCAATCCTTGCACGGATGGAGGCCGCTTCCTTTTCACAAGTGGGCTCGCGCCTGAGACTTCCTCGAACATTACGAACACACTTATCAACATGTGCAGCAATTGCACTGCTCGAGGGCGCCTGCTCTCAAAATGGAGCCATTACTTGGAACCTCGTCAAGTCTGAACACAACGAACGCAACGTTGTGCAACAACACTACGCGGCTACTGAGGGCCACTATTCAGACTACGGGGCTATCCCTGGGCACTGCCTCGAACTACCTGGAAGCCCTTTGCCTCCTCGAGAGGAGGCACAGGGCTTCCAGGCAGTCCAAGAAAGCTTCAAGACGGCCCAAAAGGGCTTCGATGTGGCTCGAAGAGAGAAACCCATGACGGCCTACGATGGCTCCAAGACGCCCCACGAGAGACTCCACATCGTGACCCGGTCGTTCAATGAGACCGCGGCTGGAAGCAAGGTGGCCCGAAGAAGCCCCCAGAGGCCCCCAGAAGAAACCCAAAAGGCCTCCAGAAGGCCCTAAGAAGACCCCAAGAAGCCGTGAAAAACTTTCGTGAGGCCCCCAAGGAGCTAGCTCTCTAAGGAGGAACCTCCGCCAAAGAGATGAGGAGGATGGGGACAAATTCGCAAGGTAGGGCGATAGTAAGGAAGCGGAGGAGGAAACATAAGCGAACCACAACGAAAAAGCATTAACACAATGACGTCAGAAAAGGTAACAATACTTTATCGCTAATTTGTTCATTTAACCTTCCTGCCTTCCCGCCTGCATGACAAGCATCAAGAAGCAAGGTGCATGGCGAAGCGCCAATGCAGTCTTGTGTGCATATGTGTGTATGTGTGTATGTGTATGTATGTGTGTGTGTGTGTGTGTGCGTGCGTGCGTGCGTGCGTGCATGCACGGCAGAATAGGACAGATACTTCAGCAGCACGGCAGACCAGCACGGCAGACCACAGGAACACAACAGACCAGCACGGCAGACCACAGCAACACGGCAAACCAATACGGCAGGCGCAAACATTGCAAACCAGCGCGGCGGATCACAGAAGCACGGCAGATATTTCAACAGCACGGCAGACAAATACGGCAGACCAGCAAAACGAGACTCCTCACGAACCCGATTTATAAAAGCGACGCTTCCCGCTCTTGTTCGGTCAGGTTTCTGAGCAATGTCAATATCGCTCGACATCCTCGGAAATCGGCTCCAGAGGGGACTCCGAACCAGCAGCATCTTGTAATCGCTCCTGGAGGGTTACAAAACGACACGCAAGAACCTCAAAAGGCCACCCAGATGACACAAAGAGGGCCCCGAGAGGCTCCCCAAAACGCCCCAAGGGGCTACCAGACGGCCCCAGACAGGCGTAGATGGCGCCAAGGCTGCCTGAGAGAGCCCCCACAGAACCCTAAGACACGCCCAGACAAGTTCTAGAGGGCCCCAACAACTCCAATTGTAGCCTCACAAATTCACTGCTTTTCCTCGGGCTCCATTCAATACTCCTTCGTCGTCGTCGTCGTCGTCGTCGTCATCGTCGTCGTCGTGTCGTCGTCGTCGCCGTCACCGTCGTCGTCGTCGTCGGTGGTCGTGTAAATTCAGTGTGTCTAACATCGCACTGTAATGATTTTGGAGGGCACCAAGAGGGTCCAAAATGGCCCCAAACGAGCCCCAATCTGACCCCCAAGATCGCCCTCGAGACGGCCCCAAAATGTGATTTCGCCTGGGACATCCTCACAACATTGATATGTTCGTAACATCGATGTAATCAAACATAAGCGTTTCGCCTGAGACAGCCCCCAACAATGGGAAATCGCGAATTTGACAGATGATCAACACTGGTGTATCGCCTGAGACATCCTCAGAACAATGACATGTCAAAGAAGCGGCTTTTACCACCTCTCATGTTGAATATGGCGCTATCGCTGCAGACATCCTTAGAACATCGGGCGGAACACGGCGGTCGAACAAAAAACACGGCGAATAATGACTATTTCTGCCGTGCTCCTTCGTTTTTGGGGTCTATCTGTCGTGCTCCTTAACGCTTGGTGTAGATCCTGCCGTGCTCCCGGTCCTCTTCTGCCGTACTCATTCGCTCTTCGGGTCTGTTCTGCCGTGCTCCTGGTCTCCTTTTGCCGTCCTCCTTAGCTCTTCGGGTCTACTCTGCCATGCTCCTGGTCTTTTTCTGCCGTTCTCCTTCGCTCTTGAGGCATTTTCTGCCGTGCTCCTTAGCTCTTAAGGTTTATTCTGAAATGTTCCTGGTATTTGTCTGCCTTGCGCCTTCGCTCTTGGGGCCTCTTCTGCCGTGCTTCTTCGCTCTACGGGCCTCTTTTGCCGTGCTCCTGGTCTTTTTCTGCCGTGCTCCTGGTCTTCTTTTGCCGTGCTCCTTAGCTCTTGGGGCCTACTCTGCCGTGCTACTGGTCCGTTTTTCTGCCGTGCTCCTCAACTCTTGGGGCCTATTCTGCCGTGCTCCGATTTTTTTTTTTTTTTTTTTTTTTTTTTTTTTTTTTTTTTTTTTTTTCTGTCGTGCTCCTTCGCCCGTGGGGTCAATTCTGCCGTGCTCCTTCACTCTTCGGGTCTGTTCTGCCGTGCTCCTGGTCTTTTTCTGTCGTACTCCTTGGCTCGTCGGGCCTATTCTGCCGTGCTTCGGCCTTGTTCTGCCGTTAGCTCTTGGAGTCTTTTTGCTGGCGTCTTTTTGCTGGCGTCTTTTTCGCCCTTGGGGCCTATTCTGCCATCCTCCTTAGCTCTTGGATCTATTATGTCGTGCTCCTGGTCTTTTTCTGCCATGCTCAACAATTCCTGGGGCCTATTATGCCATGTTCCTGTTTTTGTTTGCCGTGCTCCTTCGCTCTTCGGGTCTATTCTGCCGTGCTCCTGTTTTTTTCTGCCGTGCTCCTTAACTCTTGGGGATCTATTCTGCCGTGCTCTTGGTCGTTTTCTGCCGTGCTCCTTGGCTTTGGGGTCTATTCTGCCGTGCTCCTTAGCTCTTGGGGTATATGTTGCCGTGCTCCTGGTCATTTTCTGCGGTACTCCGTCGCTCTTCGGGTCTGTTCTGCCATGCTCCTGGTCTTTTTCTGCTATGCTCTTTAACTCTTGGGGTTTGTCCTGCCATGTTCCTGGTCTTTTTTTATGCCGTGCTCCTTCGCTCTTGGGGCCGATTCTGCCGTGTTCCTTAACTCTCGGGGTATAGTTTGCCGTGCTCCTGGTCTTTGTCTGCCTTGCTCCTGTGCTCTTGGGGCCTCTTCAGCCGTGCTCTTTAGCTCTTGGGGATAGTTCTGCCATGCTACTGATTTTTTTTTGTTCTTTTTTTCTCTGCCATGCTCCTTCGCTCTTGGGGCCTCTTCTGCCGTGCTCCTTAACTCTTGGGGTCTATCCTGCCATGCTTCTTTTTTTTTTCTGCCGTGCTCCTTCGCTCCTGGGGCCTATTCTGCCGTGCTCCTGGTCTTTTTCTGCCGTGCTCCATCGCTATACGGGTTTCTTTTGCCGTGCTTCTAGTCTTATTCTGCCGTGCGTCTTAGCTCTTGAGGTCTATTCTGCCGTGCTCCTGGTCTTATTTTGCCGTGCTCCTGCCTACTCTGCCGCGCTACTGGTATGTTTCTGTCGTGCTCCTTAGCTCTTGGGGCCTATTCTGCCGTGCTCCTGGTCCTTTTCTGCCGTGCTCCTTCGCTCTTGGGGCCTATTCTGCCGTGCTCCTGGTCTTTTTCTGCCTGCTCCTTAACTCTTGGGGTCTATTCTGCAATGCTCCTGGTCTTTTTCTGCCGTGCTCTTTAGCTGTTGGGGTCTATTCTGTCGTACTCCTTTGCTCTTGGGGTCTATTCTGCCGTGCTCCTGGTCTTTTTCTGCCGTGCTCCTTCGCTCTTGGGGCTGATTCTGCCGTGTTCCTGATATTTTTCTGGCGTGCGCGCCCAGAAGCTCTGCCGTGCGCGCCCAAGAAGTTTCGCAAAAACAACCACCGCGACGATCCGCACGGCAGAATACAGGAGCACGGCAGAACACACAGAGCACACAGAGGCACGGCAGAACACAGAAGCACGGCAGAACAGGAGCACGGCAGAACACAACACAGGAACACAGCAACACACACCCCGCACGCACGCCGACACGCGCGCCACGGCATACCTGCGCGGCGTAACAACGACAATGCATATTCCACATGCTTGGTGGACTAAAGAGACGCTTCCCGTTCTTGCCGGGTCAGGTTTTCATAAAAGTACGTACTTTACCAAATAATCGTTTCCACTTACAGCAATTCATTTTTACAATGTTTCTTTGAACTGCGACTTTGGGCAATGAGCTTTTCCCAATGTTGTCCAAAACGTTAACGCTCTTTACTCTTGAGATGTATGAGTGTGGTGTACCGAGAATTCTGCGCAAGCAGTGGCAGCGAAAAGTATCAAATCGTGTTCTCTCTGTTCTTGCAAACCCGATAGAGTCCAAAGAATATGATAATTGTAAGCTTTCGGACTTTCCCAGTTGAGGCGTGGTTACATTGTTTGTCAAATTGCTAGGATATTTTCGTGTTTTCCCCCGATCGTCTCGTCAATTCTGGTCCCTCTTTCCTGTCGCATGCAAGCAGCCCGCCAAAGTATATAGCCTCACGACATTACACATTCGATGTCATCGCCACTTAGTTGCGTAATGCGTTTGTGTGGAAATTTGACTTTGTAACATGTTGTCCAAACTGGGTTCCAATTCATATTTTGCACCTCCGGTGAGAATCTCCAACGACATGTATTGCAAATTGTCTGTGTGATGCTAGAGGAGAAGAATGTCGTCCGCGTGTACGGTGAATATCAAAATTCGTCATTCTCCACTGTGCATGTTCAAAATGATCTGCCAATGTTTCTGCTCTGCTGTTGCTGTTTACCAAATTACCTTTAACATTTTTGATTTGAAGCGGATTCTTCGCCGTGCCTTTCTCAATGCCCGAACAGCCCGCCATGGCCCTATGGTCGTCGATCTTTTTGAATAGCGTTTTGATAACCCCCGTCTGTCTCTATTTTATCGTGCTTCATCGCTGGCAAAATAACTAATGCAACGTTCCCTTCGAGATTCATGGCCGGCGTGGTGGACATTGGAGGCGACCTGCGATCCTGGAAACATCTGCACCACACATCTTATACGGTATGTCCGTCCACAAGCGTACCTTCAACGTGAACTGCCCCGCAAAACGCATTGCAATATTTTGCTGCCAACGCGCGGCCGTTCCGAAAAGCTTGTCCGTCGTAATTGCCAGAGTTCGAGCGTGCACCGCAAGATCTATCCAATGAGACTGCCTACCAGATTTGAAGGAGGAAATGGCGTGATGCTGATGGCACGTCGCGGTTTGCAACAACATCTGTGCTGTTGTCCAACAGGGCGTTGTCCACCAGGTGGTGGTCGATTTCTGCGAAATCTTCTGCGCGTGCATCTTGGGCTCACATGTTGCCAGCTCAGCTGCACCACAATCGAAGAAAACATTGACAATGGCGGCCTCGGTGGCACGGTAACTCCCCATGAGAAAATCTCTGTTCAGCTCTTTCGTCTTCTTGGGCATCTCGTCGAACACGAACTTCCCCACGCTTGTTTCCTCTCCAAGGTCTCGGCGGAGAAGTTTGGCATTGCAATCGCCCGAGGAATGTTTACCTCGTTTCGGCCACCGAGGACACCAAAAGGTCGAAGAAAACACGCCGTTCACCTACGCATTTTTTCTTCCAATATGCTTTCTCCGAAAGCAGGTGTTCGGATCGGAGAAGCTGCAAACCCAAAACCTCCAAGACTCGACCGGGCATTGCAACTCTGGGGCTTGGATCGAATAACGACAAATGTGCGACTACAGAAAGAGATCCACCGCCTGGGCTACGTGACCGACACCCACGCGAAGACAGAAACATCTACGATGACGGCCTCCCGACCTACTGCCAACTGCGGCGCCAACCGGACCGCCTCCCGACCTCCCAAACGTAACCCCTTACCCGTTCGTCCACCCTATCCTAATCATATACCCGCTCCAACCCCTTCGGCCTTTGATCTAAGACCGCCCCCGCCAGGCAGAGCTGAGTATGACCCGCCGCCCCAGCGGCTCCCCATCTCAAACCGCGCCAGACCATCTATTGTCGATACTAATCTCGTCGCAGCCCGCCCTCCCACATGCGAACCCCCAATTCACAAGGCCCTGCACCCGTTCCACTTGGGGCCCATGGCGGGCACTCACGATGGGGATCCCGATCCAGCTGCAGCCAGCGCTCGCAACGGGGCTCCAAAGCCTGCATCAACTCCACTCCCCGATGCCCGAATTCCCGACCCAGACCCCAATTGCAAGCACCCGCGCCCCTTTGGGCCCCAACGCAACCCGCGGACATGCTGGCCTGCGATCAGGAAGTATGAGCAACCCCGACGACGATGGCGACGAAGATCTCCCGACTCCAGATCGACGTCCTGCCGCTCCCTCTCCTCCAATCCCACCACCTCCTGGCCTACAACCAAATGGAGACCATTCAGCGGGCGAAACTGACGCAAATGGTGATGACGGTGCGGAGGCGGATCGCGCAGAACTGGATTTCCATTCTATCGTACCAGCAAATGGAATCCGCAATCCAATGGAAAACACACTGCGTTTGGTAGCTCGCCTTTCCGATGGGGCGACGGATGAACCGATCGCGGCAACTGTGGAGCGGCACAGGTGGGTGGTCCGCATTCTATGTTCCCATAGACTGGGCTGCTGCAGGGGATTATCATAGCATACCTTTGGTGGAATGGCTTGAACAAATAGTAGTGGTGCTACTTTGTGCCAAGTTCCCGACTTTCCACGCGTTAGTGCCCGATACATTGATGAACAAATCTTTCGATGGCATGCGACGCGGCATGAGAGCACTCGGTATTGTTGACCCGGCCGCTTCAACTACTTGGCTTCGGGCGCACAATGCCGCAGGGAGGCAATATATAGAGTGAATGCGTATTTCCCTCGGGAATTGCAGGAAACGCTCATGCACGATATCGCTGGGCAAAATGGGGATACCCGCAGACTGGATACAATGTTGTTCACCATTGCTGTGGGATTAATCAAAGCGCCGGAAGTACATGCATTCTTGTCCAACTGCGTTCGGCATCCCCCTGAACGGCCACCGCGGGGAGACCATGGGCCGACGGGGGACCCGCGAGTGGCTGAACCGCCGTCGCATGTACCAACCGATAGGCGAGACCCACCACCACCGGTGCCAGAGCAAAATCCCCAACGCTCTACTCACCGAGGGGGGCGCCCAAGCATCGGCAGGCTCCCAAATTGGACATCCAGCAAGAGATCAACAAACAGGTGCTAACGTCTACATCCATGCCAAAATAGGAGGCCTGGAAATTGGCACCAACACCAGCACAAGGGGTTGCCTCCACATGTGGAAAATGATCCTAGATGTCGGTGCTGGTGGTAATATTTCGGCCACCTTGGAAGCCAGAATGTTGCCACCATCACCGCGATCGGGATCGCCTTCCCTCGGTGGTGGCACACCGCCGATCTTGGTGTTGGTGTCAACTTCTAGGCCTGCGACGACATGCACCCGAGGGCCTTTCCTACGCATCCTGACGGAAACACTGGTGGAACTGGAACGTGCACGCGTGTGCTGGGATCGCGGCGACGATGCGGAAGGGGGCGTGCTTGGATATTATTCCTCTTG
The DNA here is from genome assembly GCA_963575745.1 of Prorocentrum cordatum. Lineage (NCBI taxonomy): Eukaryota > Dinophyceae > Prorocentrales > Prorocentraceae > Prorocentrum > Prorocentrum cordatum. The sequence goes on along the minus strand of CAUYUJ010018957.1, from coordinate 117,178 downwards.
CTGCCGCGCACGCTCCTGCACCCCACAGCACATGGAGGCCATGCCGGGGAACGGGACCTGCGGAAACGCATCGCACTGTTCGACTCGGGCTATTGGGGCCAACTGCTTACCAAGGCCTGGAACAACGTCACCAAGAAGAGGTGGCCGCAGCAACCGCGACCTGCCGCGAGCGAGGGAAACATAATCGACACAACCAACATATCGAGGCCCTTGGGCTTGTTTTCAGAGGGGACTTGAGCCACGCTGCTCGAGTTCTAACTTCAAACGGGCTGGCCCCAGGAAGCCGAGCAACTTATGACGAACTCGTGCATCCATCACTCCGCCCGGACGTGTTTTCTGAACCACTCCCAACTGCCGTTGACACTATCTCCTCGACGGACGCTGCCGAGCTCGATCAAGACTTATTTGCTACGGTGCTACGACAAAACAGATGCGGGCTCAGCGGAACCCTATGAGCAAGCAAATACGAGCATTGCAAAATCTGTCTCGCAGATGAAACTGAATTTCAAATCCTCTACGACTTGGCCAACCGGGTGACGAAGGCCGAGATCCCGCTGATTATCAGAGATGTCATGGCTATCTCATCCCTAACGGTGGTATCGAAGCCCAACTCGCGGGTCAGAGGGATATCCAGCGGGGATGCGTCCTGGCGATTGGTGGCGAAAACGCTGGCAAAATAGTTCTAGCAACAACTACGTAGTGCAAAGTGGCCCAATAGTTTTGGAATCCAGGATCGATGCGGCACAGATGCAGCCATGCACCTGCTGCAATACTTATCGGACAACGACCTAGGCAGTGTCATTGAGATTATTGCAGAGCCCGTATGTTTGAGGCACTCTTGGCAGATGCTTCGTTATTGGGTTCAGCTCCTTTCGTCCAATGATGCAGCATCATATCACAATTCAAGTGAGCAGACGATCATGGGGATGTTTACGACATTTTTCAAGCTCATGGGGGAGAGCAAAGAGATGCTCTTATGCTGGCACTCTTCTGTCTCGCGCTCAATTCTGCATTGCAGCGCAGTCGGGCTCGTCTCCCGCAGGGGGCCGAAGTTATCGCCTACCTGGACAACGTCTATATCATCTGCCACCCGCAGGACGATGCAACGATTTATGACGGCGTGCGGACGACGCTTAATGAAGTCTGTCACATCGACGTGAACATTGGGAAGCTGGCAGCTTGGAGTGAAAACCCACACTTTTGCCCCCCAGGACTATGCGACAGAGCAGCAAACGCCTGGGTCCACGACAAATCAGAACATGATCAAAACATCCGCATTCTGGGCGCGCCGTTTGGTACGGACGCCTACATAGCTGCATTTGGGAATACGCAGGCTGAAAGCAAGGCGAAGCTGTTGAAGATCTTACCCGAGCTCCCTTGCCTGCAGTCTGCGTGGCTTCTAGTGTATTGTTGTGATGTGCCGAGATTGAACCTGCTACGGACAGCAATGCCTGCTCAATCGCGAGATGCAGCAAACACCCACAATGCCCACATAATGAATGTTTTCCGTTCTTTGCTGGCTATCCCTGGGCTGGAAGGCTGGGACAGTGCATTGCATGGCATACCATATGAAGCGTGGGTGGCCCAATCGAAACTTCCCCTCAGACTCGGCGGCATGGGGTTGAGGGATTCACGACGTCTTGCCCCAACTGCTTATTGGTCTAGCTGGGCAGACTCCCTACAAACATTGGTACACGGATTCCCAGTCATAGGACGTGATATCCTACGTCACCTTCAGGCCCTGAATGCAGCAGAGCCTGGCGATCTCCACAACCATCCAACTTGTCTGGCAGCTGCCAAAATCGCAGGGCGACCATGCGACGATGCTGGATGGAATGACCGCCCCAGCTGGGTCACGCTGGCGGCTGGCAGACGGCCGGCAACTCCACCAACCCGACACTCGGAAGTGGGCATTTGGGAGCATGGTTGGCAACTCCATGCGTCGTGTGCTTTGGAATTCCGTGCACACTGGTCCCTACTGCAGATCTTGGGCAGGGGTGTGCCACAGCCCGCCGGAACGCGGCGAGTGCTGGGAAAACGAGGCTGCGCTCATGCACGGGCGCGTGTGCTGCTGCGCGGCTCACTTGCGTGCCCTACTACTGATGTGTTGGTTCTGTGCAATTCGTACATGTTTTGCGCTGTCCGACGGCGACTGGGGATTGGAGTCCTATGCGACGGACCGGACCCGCATGGACACGCCAAAATGACCACGACCGAGAATGCTCGACTGAATACGCGCCACACTTGGATGGCGACTGCCTCGCGGCAGGTTTTCACTGAGGCTGGGGGGCTCATCCCCGATCGCCATGTGGAGCATTAGTTGGGGTATACACACATCCCCATACCACCAGGCGATACACGACGGTTGGACCTCGTGGTCCCGTGCCTAATTGTTGCGAGGGGGCTGCCATTGCTCTGCGACATAACTGTGGCTTCCCCCTATCGCTCGCACTGGAGCGCCGCGGGCTGGGACGAGCAACGCGGGAGGTACACTTTTAGAGGCAGCCGAAAGAGACAACAACAAGTACCACGAAACTACTGCTACAGGATTGGGGTCTCTGCAGTGCTTGGGGTGTGAGGTATTCGGCCGATGGGGACAACAGCCGATAACCTCAGTGCCAACACTTGCGCGAACGCTGTTGGGATTTGCGAGTGTGCAGTGTGCATACGCGGAAGCACGACAATTTGACTATTGCAGCGATGGTGGGGCATTCTGGGAGTAGCCCTACAAAAATCAATAGCCCATGCTGTCTTGCACGAGCACGCCGACCTGCCTACCACGCAAGTCGAGCCCGTATGCCCACTGGACGAGCTCCTGGCCGTAGGGTAGCTCTCCTCCTCCACCTCCCCCTCCTCCTTCGCTGACGCTGCTAAGCTGGCTAGCGACGCCGCGTGCTTCACCTGATTCGGTTTGCGAGTGAGCTTTGTTGTACCTTGTTGTATCTGGGCCGCTGCTGGAGCGTGAGAGAAGTCGTGCAGGTCGTCGCCGTAGATGGTGAATAGCATATGGTGGAACAAACATATGCAGAAACAATGGAAAAGCTGTGGGCCCAAGGCGCCTAATCGGCCCTCGCGGCGACCACTGTGCTGTAGGCGTCTGCAGAAAAGAAGGAGCCACGGATCAGCCACCGCACGCTGGGATTGATAAACAAACGCATTCAAGCACGCTAAGCGAAGAACACTCAAGAGGAGAGGCGCTTGTTGAAAGAAATGCGTAAATCGTGCAAGCAGGACAAAACGTCATGGATTCAGGGTCGTATTACGCGGCTGATTTGATACACGTAGTACGCAGGCACATCGAGACAGCAAATACAGGGAAAACATCAAGATATACATCTCTATGCTTTGGACTGGACATGAACATTCGATTCAATCAATGCGGCTGCGATGCCAGACATTCTGGAAAGATCTGGGCTCCCCGCCCGGCCACTGTTCCAAATTCACAACAACCACGAACGCGTTTGGCGTTGCTCTCACGCTCACTAAATTGTCCTGCTCACGCGCGTTTGGCGTGTGGCCGCTTCGTTCGTACTGGTGTGGGCGGCCGCTGGAAACGAGAAAAGAGATCCCGCTCTATTGGGGTGCACGTGTAGCGTCGTTGCCACTTGCGAGACTGATATACAAAACATCAACGGGCTCTTCACTCCGGCATTGGTGCGGGAAACATGAATGGAATTACAGCGTACATTCCGGAACGAAGGAATTCAAGACAAAAACGATTGGACCCATATTGCAAAAACACGCGTTTACACAAACAATTATCACAACAAAAACTTACGCTCGACTTGCGGCACAACGACAAGGTATCGACGGGGTTGTGGGAATAACGTTCTGCGCGTCGAAAAGATGGAATTGGCATCCGCTGCTACGGCGAAAAGAGTGCAGGCCCACTGTGATTTTGGCGACATTCTCTTTGAACACGTCTACAATCACATCACGGTGCAACCGTCACAGCATGACGTATCGTCTTCCGACCCCCGCCAACTCCCAACAGCTGGCCCTCCCGAGGATGATGCGCAGCCCGTCCCAGAACCGAGACTCCCTCCAAGCGTCGCTCGCCTACCACTAGGTTGGGCATGTTCTCCTAGAGGCGGATTTTGGGCGAAAGTTGAAGTCGGAAAAATAGTCAAAAGTAGCCGAACATAGTAAAAGAAGCGTCCCCAGACTATTATTTTTGTTGAATATTCCTTCTGTAGAAGGACATGTCCGACTTAAGCCTACCAAGTGGACGGCGCCATATCTTCAACATAGATTTGCTTTCTGAACTCGATCGCCAGGTTTGATCGCGGGGAATGGGGTGCACTACTTGCGCAGGCTAAACGTATCCATGTCACCCAAGACCAACGACTGACATCGCGACAACAAAGAAACCGTGACCAAACGACGACACAAATTCCAGGGCGACACCACTGATATGAGCTCACTAATGCAGTCCGCACGCTGACGCCACAAGAAACCGGAGGTGCGGAAGTGAGATCGCGGTGAAACGGAGAACCCCCCACCAGGAGATCGGTTTCGGTTTCGTGTTCGTGTCGTGCGTGCGAGGCGAAGCTGCGTGGGCGCGCGAGCAGAAGGATGCCGCCGTGGCTAGGGGCCGTGGAGCTGGTTGTCTGGCCCTCCCCCCGGCGCGCGGTGGCCGCGGGTGTCCCGTCGGTATCCAGTCGGTGTCTCATCGGTGGCGCGGCTGTGTCCCGTAGGTGGCGCGGAATGTCAAGTCGGTGGTGCGGAGTGTCCCGTCGGTGGCGCGGCGGTGAGATCGATAGTGAGATCGATCGTGAGGTCGATTGGGAGATGTGTTGTGGGATCTATAGTGAGATCTGTTGTGAGATCGATGGTGGGATCGATTGTGAGAGGTAGTGGGAGCTGTTGTGATATCGATGGTGCGTCCGAATGTGGAACAGATAATGAATTCGACTGTTTGATCGATGGTTAGATCGATTGGGACATCGATGGTGGGATATGTTGCGAGATCCCTCGTGAGATCGCTTGTGAGATCGATAATGGGGTTGATCAGATATGTATATCGATTGTGAGATCGATCATGCAAGTTGCTGTGAGATCGATCATGAAATCGAGAATGAGATCGATTGCGCGATCGATTGTGAGATCGATGGTGAGATCGACAGTGAGATCTGCTATGAAATCGATCGAGAAATCAGTTGGGAGATCGATGGTGAGAAAACTCGTGAGATCTATAATGGGATCGGCAGTGGTATCGATAGTTATACTGATAGTGAAATCGATAGTGAGATTGGTTGTACAACTGATAGTGAGATCGATCGTGAGATCGATTGTGGGATCGATACTGGGAACTGTTGTGAGATCGATAGTGAGTCCGAATGTGGACTCGATAGTGAGTTCGATTGTCAGATCTATGGTGAGATCGGTTGGGATGTCGATCGTGGAGAGAGCGCGTTTCACGGGCGCTTGCCTTGGGACCCCCCCCAACACTCGGCGCCGTCGATCAAAACCAAGGGGACTCCCCTCCCCCCAACCCCCCCCCCTCCCAAACCATCCCCACCCCCCTCCCGAAAGGGGGGACCCCCCCAGCGCCGGCGCTGGCAGCCGCCAGCAGCGCCGACGGCGGGGACGCAGCGACGATGACCAGAAGCAGCCCAAGAAGGGGGGGGCCGGAGGTTCAACCCCCCCCCTTTGGCGCCGGAGCCGGCGCCGGCGCTGGCGGCGGCCAGCAGCGCCGGCGCTGGCGGATGGCGGGGACGCAACGACGACCACCACCACAACCACCGCCTCAACCCACCACCACCACCACCAACCCACCACACAACCACCACCACCACCACAGCCACCACCACCACAACCACCACCACCACAATTCACCACCACCACCACAAAAACCCAGCCCCACTACCACCACCACCACAATATACCGCACCACCACCACCACAGCCACCACCACAACCCGCCACCACCTCAACCCGCCACCACCACCACCACCACCACCGTTCTCGTCGACGCTCCCCGCCGCCGCCGCCCGCCGCCGCAGGCGCCGGCCCAGAAAAGGGAAATCGTCGTCCCCGCCGCCGCCAGCCGCCGCCGCCGCCAGCCGCCGCCGCCGCCAGGAGGAGGGGAGGGGGGGTCGAACCCCCCCCCTCGATCACGAGAGGGGGAGGGGGGGGGGTTCGAACCCCCCCCCGCTGGATGGAGGGGGGGGGTCCGGTTCCAAACCACTACCCCCTCCAAGCGACCACAGAACGCGCTCTTTCCGATCGTGAGATCTGTTGTGAGATCGATGTGAGATCACTCGTGAGATCGATAGTAAGTTAGATTGTCCAATCGATAGTGAGATCGACTGTGAGATCGATAGTGTAATCTGTTGAGATCGATCGAGAGATCGATTGTGAGATCGATAATGAGATTTGTTTTGAGATCGAGAGTTTGATCGACGTGGGATCGATTGAATGAGATGTTGGTTCTCACTACTCTCCCCCGAACCTCCATATCACCCGAAGGGTGATCGTATAGGTGTGCTTACATAGCTGCATGACCCTCGCCTCTGCTCAGAGAACACCATCGATCCCATTCCCGCCGACGTGCACAGGATAGGTATACAACAGCCGGGGATATTGAACCAAGACATTTTTGCCCAAGGCCTGCGAACCTCCCGCAAAGGACACAGTGCAGAATTGTGGGGGGCGCGGTATAAATCTATCAACTATGCTTAGAAGATACGTAATGTGGTTTTGGATGTGCTGTGCGACGTGGCTGAAGCAATGGCGCGTGCTTAACTACCCATTGCGATTGTGGATCATTCTCGGCGACCTTGTCGTCGCTAGTGCGACTGAATTGGATAGTGTGCTGGTCAATTAATTGGCGCGTTCTCTGTGTACGGTACCCATACTATTCATTCATTGCAATGCTGTTCCCTTTGTTCTCGTGCTTCGTTTGTGCGATACGGTGTGGTGTGTTTGACGTTCTACTGGGTCGCCGGTTGTTGTGTTCTGTTGGCACGTCCCGTATTTGGCAAATCAATACGCCGAGACATTACCGTTATTGCAGTGGCGTGTCCTGATGAGGGCGCACTAGCGATGCGGTGTGCGTCACCTCTCTTCTTCAGCTTCACGCGCAAGATCTACAGGGTCATCGATCGGGTCTGTACCTGCTCTGGCTCTTCAATCCCCAACTGCTGGCAAACTACCGCTGCAACTCCACCGAGATTCTCGGCATCCTTGTTGTCGCTGGCACGACTGAATTGGATACTTTGCTGGTCGATCAATTGGCGCCTTCTCTGTATACGGTCCTCATGGTATTCATTGCACTGCTCGTCCCTTTGCTATCCTGCTCCGTTTATGCGACACGGTGTGGTGTGCTTGACGTTCTGTGAGGTTGGCTTGGCCACCAATGCGCCGAAGCATGATCGGTATGGCACTGGCGTGTCCCGATGAGGGCGCAACATCGATGCGTTGTGGGTCGTCTGCTTTCTTCAACTTCGCGCGGACACAGCAGCAAGCGACCGGCCAGTGCGACACCGCGGGCCAGCCATAGGGCGCCGACGCACAGGGCACCAACCATACGGCACCGACCAGCGAGGGCCAAATGCGGCACTGCGGGACAGCCACAGGGCACCGTCGTAGAGGGGACCAGCCACAGGGCACTGGCTGGGTACTGTAGGGCAGCGACCAGGAACGGCCGACTGCGACGTACGCGGCTCACCGACGTTCACCGCAGGGCATCAACGCACAAGGCACCAAACAGTGATACGTCGACCAAGAACGTCCGTATGCGGCCCCGCTCTCCCTCTTGGAGCGCAACCTTCCGTGTCCGTTCTCGGCCACCCTCCCTGCCCACGGACCCGCTTCGCCTTCTAATGACTGCCTCTAGCGGGCCTCCAGAGGGATCCGTGAACCTCCCGAGGCTTCCGGGGGCCTCCCGAGATCTCAGGAGGATCGACATGCTTATATTTGTGTGCGCATGCGCCTTTCAGCAGGAAGACCTCCCTGGCTCAGACACAGGGGAACCCAACTTCCCTGGTCAGGACAGGACGCTTTCTCGCACGCGCTCACTCCAATGCTGCAGACGATGACGTCGGGTTCCAATTTCGCGCCGCACATCTCGCCGAGTAGGGCATGGGCCCGCCGCCACTGCTCGCCATCCGCGCAGGCAACGATTCCAGCACCGTAGCTGACGTCGTTCGGATCGACCCTGGCCTCCCGCATCTCGCCGAAGAGCGATAGGGCCCGCTGCCACTGCCTGCTTTTCTCGCACGCGCTGATCCCGGCGCTGTAACTGACTGCCGTGACCCACGGGCTGCCAGCCGCGGGCGAGAGCTGCAGGCTGCGTGCCCACCGAAGGGGCGCCCTCGGACGCTCCTGGGGGCTGTCCGGGCCCCGGGCGAGAGCTGCAGGCGACATGCCCACTGAAGGGGCGCCCTCGGACGTTCCTGGGGGCTGTCCCGGCCCCCCTTTTGGGGGCTGCCTCGGCGCCTCCCGGGGCTCTGCTGGGGCCCCTCGGAGCTGCCTCTCGGGGGGCGCCGCTGGCCGTTGCGGGGGAGAGCTCGGAACTGCCCGGGCGACTTGGGCCGTCCAGGAGCCGTGCCGGGGCCGTCCTGGAGGCCAGACCGGGCCGTGCGGAGCCATCCGAGGGGCGCCGTGGGCACTCCTGGTGGGTCGACCGTGGCATCTTGGGCCCTCGCGGGCGCCTGGGGCACGCCTTGGAGACATCTGGGGCCGCAAAATGAAAATTAGCCTGGCGAAAAACCCAACCATATGCAGTTGTCAGTACCGCAGCTGCGGGTTTCATCTTCAGTGGAACTCCCCATAGGACCACGGAACGTGTGAGGGGTGTGCCGAGATGGGTTCCACTGGGGCATTCGGTGAAGCTCCCTATGGGGACATGAAACACGCGCGGGGCGTGCCGACATGGGTGGCGGAAACGCATGTGAGGGCCGCCACTGGGGCCTCCAGTGGAGCTCCCTATGGATCCCCGAAACATGATGCTGCTGCGGGGGGGGGTGCCCGGATGGGTCGCGGAGACGCATGTAAGCGCCGCTACTGGGGCCTTCGGTGGAGCTCCCTATGGGGCCACGAAGCGCGTGAGGGGTGTACTGGGATGTGTGGCGGGGACGCATGTGAGCGCCGCCACTGGGGCCTTCGGTGCAGCTCCCTATGGGGTGAGGGGTGTGCCGAATTGGGTGCGGGTGGTGACGCATGCGGGCGTTGCCACTAGGGCCTTCGGTGGCGGGGACGCATCTGAGCGCGGCCGCTGGGGCCTTCGGTGGAGCTCCCTATGGGGCCACGAAACGTGTGAGGGGTGTGCCGAATTGGGTGGGTGTGGGTGACGTATGTGAGCGCCGCCACTGGGGCCTCCGGTGGATGATGGGGCCACGAAACATGTGAGGGATGAGCCGAAATGGGTGTGCGGGACGCATGCGTATGTGAGCGCCGCCACTGGGGCCTTCGGTGGAGCTCCCTATGGGGCCACGAAACGTGTTGTGAGACGGGTTCGTGGGCGGATCGAGGGACTCTGGAGGCCCAGGGGCGCGCGGGGCGACAAGCGGGAGGCCCCCTTCCTCCCGGATGTTTTGCGCGCTTGAGCCACAACATCACAATAGTCGAGACTGTCCGTATTCCCTGCACAACGCAGACAGTCACCCCAGCGGCACTGGACACAGTGTCGCGCAACTCGTGAAACACATCAAACTCTGAGAATACTCTAGGGGACCTCATGGGACAGGGGGTTGAGTATTTAAAAGACAGCACCCCCTACTTTAGTGTCCCATGAGGTCCGTCACAGCAGCAGACAGGGAGGTGAGGCCTCTAAGATCCACGGACCACGCCTCCTCCCTCTCCCCCCATCGGTTCTGGGCCCGGGTCGGAGGGTACTGGGCCCGGCAGGCCCGGCGGACGCGAGGATGACCTCCTCGGCGTCCTGGCGGGGCGCCCTCCTCCTCCTCTCTCCTCCTCAGCCTCCTCTGCGTCCTCGCCAGCCTCGGTGGACTGGGATTCTCTCTGTAGAACCTGTCGCGATGCATTCCGAGTCCGGGATTTCAGCGACAGGTTGAGAGATCGCTCGTCGAGCGATCCAGACTCGTCCGTTAGCGCCAGCATCCCCTTGTGCATGAGATCAGTCAAAGCAAAATTCCCTCGTCCTGGGTCGACCTTGGTCAGAGCGTCAGCAGGCATCTTGCAGTGTGGAACCCACCTCACCACTGTCCCCTCGGCTGTCATCGAGTCCCGGACTATCGCCATCTCGATGGCGTTGCGGCGGTCAGCCTTGGCACCCCCGCAGTTCTTGGACAGCGTATCGAAGAGGGACTTCGCATCGACTACGGCGACGCCCTCGGAAGCCTCGGCGATGGCACACTCGTCGACGAGCGCGACTGCAAAGGGGCAGGACGTCCCTGAGTTCCACCATTCAGGCCCCCTCACGTCTCCATACAGGGCATCCCGGAAAACGGGCCACAACCACTGTCCCTCGGCGAGAGCCCCGGAAAGACTCAACGTCTCCGCCGATAAAGTGGACGAGACGACTCGACGGAGCCTCTGACTTCTCCAAGACAAGAGCGAAACACGAGAGCGACGATTATCTTTGATCCTGGAATCCCCTAGCATCACGAGCCAGCCTCCTTGAGCACCGTCTCTTTTAGCGGACCCGGGGCCCCCCGCGTCACTGCGCGTGACCATGGTCACGGCACTCAGGTCCAGGGGCCAAATCGTCAGACAGGAGCTGGCCGTGCACCGGAGGTGGCGAGCTACCTTGTTAGCCATGAGAGCCGAGGCTATCTTGACCTGTGGGCATTCGGCGCTCAGCATCGAGGCGGATCCGGACACGTCGGGACGAGACTGGCGGGCCGCCCAGAGAATCTTCGCCACCAGGCCGCGATAGTCTCGGAGCTCTCCTGCATCGAGCAACTCCTCGGGACATTTAACACGCTCCTGGTCGAGTCTCATGGGACGGACCTGCTCCAGGATATATTTTTCCTGGTCGACGAGAATGCGCCCATCAGACTGCTGGCGGATCCTTCTCCCTGCGTACTCGGCCTCACCGACCTGCCATTTACCGAAATGGAAACGGCTGGTCAACAACTTCTTGAGCTCACTCTCATATGAGGGTTCACAAGAAACAATGAGATCGTCGACCTCAATCACCACAAGAGCCCTGAGACTACCCGAGGCATGGTGGGCGATCCAAAGACACGGCTCCAAAAGGGAGCGCCGAAACCCCAGGGACTTGAGGTGATTAGTCCAGGTCTGATGCCAGCGAATCGGAGCATCGTTCAGGCCGTAGACTGGGGCCACAAGTTCCAGGAGGGCCCCCCGGGGGACGTCAACGCCATCGCATGGCTCGACATATATCTTCCCGTTGGGGCGGGAGAGGGGGTCCGCCTGGCAAAAGGCGTTCTTACGGTCCGCTATCTGAAGCCTCCACTTCTTGCCAGCTATCAACTGGAGAGCAACCAACACAGCCTCCTCCTGAGGAGTCGGAGCGTACACATGCAGAGACTCCGCGTCAGGATCGGCATACCCCCTCACGCACCAGCGTGACTTTGCCTTCTCGCTGGCCCCCGTGCCTTCCTGCGGCTTCCACCGACGGACCATGCGCGACGAGAGAATCCTGGATGGATCCCTCCGACGGACCAGGGTCGCCTCCGCGGGGGGGACCACTCTCGCTGCCTTAGTAGCGGTCATGGCGGACCACTCGGCCGCGTCCGCCTTCTTGAACTCCTCTCGCTCTTCTGGACTGAGTTTGTTCCAGACGACCTCTTGGCCCCGCCGGGGCCCACCTGGAGTCGGTCCGGCCGTGGCGAACGAGGATGTCGGACCGTATTCTTCGTCCCCGGGACCTGGGCCCCAAGCCGCCAACTCCTGGAGAAGCATCCGGTCCTGTTCGTCAGCCCCGTCCTCTTCCCTGAGCTCGATCAGGTCCTCCTCCTCTCCGCAAGCCACCCAGAGGACCCAAAGTGTCTAAGCTAGACGTTGAGAGTTTGTTGTCTAACACGCAGACATCAATGTCATGATGTCTATTACAGTAACATGATGTCTATTGCGTTAACATGATGTAGTATCATGCTACTTTAACTTACATCATGTTAATGTAAAAGACATCATGTTACTGTAATAGACATCATGGCATTGGTGTTTGCGTGTTAGACAACAAACTCTCAATGTCTAGCTTAGACATTTGGCTTCATACGCCCCGTCCAATGGCACGTCCATCATCAGTCATACACGCGTCGGCGCACACAAGCAGTATACATAGTATTTGCGGTTCGCACTGATAACATATTGGGGCAGGTTTGTGCGAATTTGGTTTCGTTGAATATTGCGTTGTCTGGTGTGGCGTGTTGGAATGCATGTGGGCTATCTGGTCGGATTTACGCATTGTTCTGACGGCCCGTCCCCCCTCTCGACGCCCCTTTGCGCGCGCCGCGCACCCCCCCCCCACCCTGGCGGCCCATTTCCTCTCTCGACGCCCCTTTGCGCGCGCCGCGCGCCCCCCTCTCGCCCCGCGTTGTCTGGTGTGGCGCGTTGGAATGCCTGCGGGCTGTCTGGTAGGGTGCATGCCGTGTTCTGAACGCCTATTCCCCCTCTCGACGCCCCATTTGCGCGCGACGCAGGGTTGGGGGTGTGTGTGCATCTGTGTTGTCCTCTCCTCCTCCTCCTCCTTCTCCTCCTCCTCCTCCTCCTCCCTCCTCCTCCTCCCTCCTCCTCCTCTCCCTCCCTCCTCCCTCCCTCCCTCCCTCCCTCCCTCCCCCTCCCTCCCCCCCTCCCTCCCTCCCTCCTCCTCCTCCTCCTCCTCCTCCTCCTCCTCCTCCTCCTCATCATCATCATCATCATCCTCATCCTCATCCTCATCCTCATCCTCATCCTCATCCTCATCCTCCCTCCTCCTCCCTCCTCCTCCTCCTCCTCCTCCTCCTCCCTCCTCCTCCCCTCTTCCCCCCCCCCTCTTCCTCCTCCTTTTCCCCCTTCCTCCCCCTCCTCCTCCTCCTCCTCCTCCTCCTCCTTTTCCATCTCCTGGCTGCAACAGAAAACTCACCCAGACGATCTCCCACCCCACTTGGCCCCCTCACTCTTATCCGCAAGTGCGGGGTTCTGCGTAGTTCGAGTTTGATCACTTTTACGTGCAGATCCACTCCAGTTCCTCATCTATCAACTCGTTCTCAACATTGGCAGGCTGGCCATTGTCAAGCATCGGGCCACTGTAGCCCGCCAAAAAATACCATGAGGCCTGGTGCCCCTGCGAGCTAATTTCGTTCAGCCAGTCATAGGTAAGCGACCCGTGCGGCGCTGCAGCCAAGGTCACTCTTGCTCCGATCAGGTCGGGCCAGTCCTGGCGTGAGAGAGGAGAAGCAGGAGAGGAGGGCGGGGGGAGGAGGAGGGGTAGGAGTCGGAGGAGCAGGACTGGGAGGAGTAGGAGGAGGAGGAAGAGGAAGCAGAGGAGAAAGAGAAGGAGGAGGGATGATGAAGAGGACGATTATGATGGTGATGCTGATGATCATGTTGCTCATGAGGGGGAGGGTCGATGAGGGAGGAGGAGTTAAATGAGAATGAGGAGGAGGAGGAGGAGGAGGAGGAGGAGGAGGAGAAGGGGGAGGAGGAGGAGGAGGAGGGGGGGAGGAGGAGGGGGAGGATGAGCAGCAGCAGCAGCAGCAGGAGCAGGAGGAGGAGGATCGGCCAACCAGAAGGGTGGGGGGAGGGGGGGTCCTACCCCAATATGTTCCTAATCACGAGGTCCAGGCCACACCTATGATACGTCTTGCACGCGTTGGCGATCCTCCGAATGCGGAGAGCCATTTCCTAATTGAAGGCAAGGCCGCGCCGTGACTTGCCAGGCCCCCCGTCGCCCGCTCGTGTTCCGCGCGCCGCCGCCCGTCCGCCCCCTTTTCCATCCAGGGGGCGGCGGCAAAAAGGCGCGCAGTTCGCGAACGGGTCGGAGAGAGCTTGACAGGTCACGGCACGGGGGCGGGGAGTCACGACAGCCCCCGATCCTCAATCCACGTCAGGGGTTGCTGCCAACTCGGCCACGCGCACGGCCATGCATAGTTTTCGCGGCGTTCGTCCCTTGCCCCTGGAATCACAAGTGCCATCTCGGACGCTCGAGCCTCTCTCGCCTCCTCCTCGTCATCACCCTGTTCCGCAATTATGGTGAGTGTGATTCGCCAACAGGGCTCGACCTAAACAATGTGTTCGCGATTCCGTGGGCAGTTTTTCGGTCCCAGGACGCGTGCACAACTGTGAAAATGCCTTTAATATACCGGACAAACAAGCACAATGTTTAGGTCGAGCCCTGCTTCCCAAGGGCCCATCCAGTCCGCAGGGCTCCCGCGCCGACCAGGGCCCACACTGGCCGAAGGCGATCGACCAGAGCCCCGACAGGAGGGGCGGGGCATGACGGGTGGCGGGGTGTTGCTGCAGCTGTCTTTTTCTTCCTCCCCCTCCTCCCCCTCCCCCTCACCCCCGCGCCCCCTCCTCCTCATCCTCCCCCTCCCCCTCCGCCTCCTCCTCCTCCTCCTCCTCCTACTCCTCCTCCTCCTCCGCCTCCTCTACCTCCTCATCCTCCGCCTCCTCCTCCTCCTCCTCCTCCTCCTACTCCTCGTCCTCCTCCTCGTCGTCGTCCTCCTCCTCCTCCTCCTCCTCCGCCCCCTCCTCCTCCTCCTCCTCCTCCTCCTCCTCCTCCTCATCATCATCCCTTCCTCATCATCCTCATCCTCATCACACCATCCTCATCCGCGTCCCTCCTACCTCCCCTCGTCCTCCTCGTCTTCCTCGTCATCGTCCTCCTCATCCCCATCCTCCTCTCCCCCCTCCCCTCCTCCTCCTCCTCCTCCTCCTCCTCCTCCTCCTCCTCGTCCTCCTCCTCCTCCTCCTCCTCCTCCTCCTTCTCCTCCTCCTCCTCCTCCTCCTTCTCTTCATCCCCCCCCTCTCCTACCTCCGAACCCTCCTCCTCCTCCGAACCCTCACCACCTTACCTATATGTTTGGAATTCGTTCGGACCCCCACGGCAACGAGGACCGCCCCCAACACGCCCCCCCGCTGCGCCTCGCCGAGAGATTTCCAGGGGCGTCGCGATCGCCCCCGCCCCCGCCCCAGCAGGCCAGCCCATGGTTTGGGCATCTCTTCACAGAGCTCGGAACTCCTATGGCAACGAGGACCGCCCCGCCCTTCCCCGCTGCGCCTCGCCGAGAGATTTCCTGGAGCGTCGCGATCACCCTCGCCCCAGCCCCAACAAGCCAGCCCGTGGTCTAGACATCTCTTCGCGCAGCGCTCGAGATCTCGAGGGCGCCGCGATCGCCCCGAGCCGAACTTTCAGGAGAGGGGGGCAGACCTGCGACGCGGCGAAGGGGCCTCTAGTTGCGCTAGAATGGAGGAGGGGGGGATGAGGAGGAGGGGAGGAGGAGGAGGAGGAGGAGGAGGAGGAGGAGGAGGAAGGGTGCGAGGGGGATGGCGAGGACGATGAGGGGTAGGACGAAGTGGGGGGCGCGGATGAGGATGTTGATGAGGATGAGGATGATGATGATGATGAGGAGAAGGAGGACGAGGAGGAGGAGGAGGAGAGAAGAAGGAGGAGGATAAATGGGAATTACGAAGATGAATGAAGGATGAGGTGAGGATGGAGGGGAGTGAGGAGGACGGGAGTTCTGGGGGAAGGAGGAGGAGGAGGAGGAGGAGGATGGGAACGGAAGACGGTGACGACGACGACCGACGACGACGACGACGACGACGGGTGCGCCGAGACACCCCCGAGGCCCATCTTCGCACCGCTTCTCCCCTCCTCCTCCTCCTCCTCCTCATCTCCTCCTCCTCCTCCTCCTCCTCCTCCTCCTCCTCCTCCTCCTCCTCCTCTCCCTCCTCCTCATCCTCCTCTGCATCCGTCTCCGCCTCCCCCGCTGACGCACGTCGGCCAACCCCTGTTGAGCGGCCCGCGCGGCGAAACTCACGCCGACAGGATCACTTGTCAGGCCGGAACGCGCCTGCCTCGTTGAGGAGCTGCAGGTCCAGGCGGGCGAACACGCCCTGCTCCCAGTTCCCGCTGTGGGCCATCTCTGCGAGGGCCGCGAACAGCGCGTTCAGGGACTCGTCCTTCCACGTCGCGTACAAGCGAGGGTGGCCCAGCCAAGGGATCCTTGCGTGAATCCAATCAAAAATTTTCTTCCTCCTCCTCCTCCTCCTTCTCCTCTTCCTCCTCCTCCTCCGCCTCCTCCTTCTCCTCGTCCTCCTCCTTCTCCTCCTCCTCCTCCTAGTCATCCTCATCCTTCTCATCCGCATCCTCATCCGCATCCTCATCCTCGTCTTATCCTCGTCCTCCTCGTCCTCCCCCATTGTCCGCTTCCTCCCCCTGCTCATCCTCCTGTTTCTGATCCTGCCCATGCTTATGCTGCTGCTGCTGCTGCCGCTGCTAATGCTGCTGCTGCTGCTGCTCCTCCTCCTCCTCCTCCTCCGCCGTCCCCTCCCTCCTCCCTCTCCTCTACCACTCTCCTCCGCCTCCTCCTCCGCCCTCACCCCCTCCTCCTCCTCCTCTTCCTCCTCCTCCTCCTCCTCCTCCTCCCCCTCCTCCTCCTCCTCCTCCTCCTCCTCCTCCTCCTCCTCCCTACTTATTCTCCTTCTCCTCCTTCTCCTCATCCTTCTCCTCCCCCTCCTCCTCCTTGCCTCCGTGCTCATCCACATCCTCCCCCCTCCTCCTCTCCTCCTCCTCCTCCTCCTCCTCCCCCTAACCCTCCGCCTCCTCCTCCTCCTCCTCCTCCTCCTTCTCCTCCTCCTCCTCCCCCTAACCCTACCTCCTCCTCCTCCCTCCTCCTCCTCTCTCCTCCTCCTCTCCTCCTCTCCTCCTCCTCCTCCTCCTCATCTCCTCCTCCTCCTCCTCCTCCTCCTCCTCCTCCTCCTCCTCCTCCTATGGCGATG
Organism: Prorocentrum cordatum; assembly: GCA_963575745.1. NCBI lineage: Eukaryota > Dinophyceae > Prorocentrales > Prorocentraceae > Prorocentrum > Prorocentrum cordatum. Next base: position 100,319 of record CAUYUJ010018957.1, on the reverse strand, counting down.
GTGATGGTGATGGTTCCCTTATACGTGCCCAAGTCCTCTCAGTAAGATGTAGGAACGCATGGTGCTTCGGCCTGTAGACGATGCCAGCCGACGGGCACAACATCAGGTGCTTGAGGCACAGGACCCTCAAGTGAGCGCACTCGGCGGCAGTGGGCACGTCGGAGAGCTCCTTCAGAAAGTTGACCCACTCCAGGAGGGGCTTGGCGCAAGCCAAGATCTCGACGCCATTCTTGATGTCGTCCACGAACTGCGGGAGGAAGCACTCGACGCAAAAGATGAAAAGCGTTGCTGCCTCCCCGCCCCTGAGCTTCAACTTCGGGGCGTCCTCGGTGCCAAGCATTGCAACGTTGAAGCCGTCGATCTCATCGGGCTCACGGCCCAGGCGCCGTTCGCTGGCATACCAGTTGTCAAGCTTGGCGTTCAACACGCCGAACGCCTTGTCTGGATCGCCATTTCCATCGAGATGGGCGGGGGGCGGGGGGCGGGGGCTGCCATCTCGATGGGACGGGGTCCGAAGGGCAATGGGGCCCGCCCTGCGGGGGGAGGGGAAAGGGGGGGGGAGGGGGCGGAGGGAAGGGATGGGGTAAGGAAGGGCGGGAAGGTGGGGAGAGGGGAGGGATTGGATGGGGGAGGAGGTCGAGGTGAAGGGGGCGAGCGCCTGCATCTGCCGAGTCTGCTTCTCGCCAGCTCCTCCAGTAAGGCGACGGCTCTCAGAGCTGATCGCCCCCCACAAGATGACCACGATCACGAAGCCCAGCACGCCCAAGGGAACAGTGTGTAGGTAGTCTACGCCGTATGCGTCAGCAAATGAAATGCCTAGTGCGCCATGGTCCAAGATGGGGTTGCGGAATTTCGTTAGGCTCGAGGCTGACGGCCTCCAAAAAACAAGCTTGAACGGAGGTTTGAGCGCCATGAAATGGGCGACGTCGGGGAGGCTGGGCTGGGGCCTGAGAAGATCGCCTGCTTCCAGCTGGTCGCTGTCGGCGTTGAGGCGATCGACGGAACCCTGCAAGCACAAGCCGTTGCCAACCTTCCTCTTATCGAAGAGAAACCGCCCACGATCTAAGAGAATGTCTCGCTCTCGTTGGTTTCTTACAGAGACACTGAACTCGGCCCTCAAGCTGGCCTTGTCGTGGGCGTCGCTCGAACGGGGAACCCAGGGCTTCTCAAGGGCGTCGCAGTGGCTGGTAGAGCCACTGTTTCACGCGCACGGTTTCGAGTAGGAGTCGGAGGAGTAGGAGTAGGAGGAGTAGGAGTCGGAGGAGTAGGAGTAGGAGGAGTAGGCGTAGAACGAGTAGCAGTAGGACTACAACGAGTAGCAGTAGGGGACGGGGGGAGAAGTAGCCGTTGTAGGAGGAGAAGTAGCAGCAGCAGTAAGGGTAATATCAGTAGCAGTATGCGTAAACCGAGTAGCCGTAGGATGAGTAGGAGGAGGATACGGAAGATGATGATGAAGAGGAAGAGGAGCATGAGGAGCATGAGGAGGAGGAGGAGGAGGAGGAGGAGGAGCTTGAGTCCTGAAAAGAAATGGGGTGAGGAGGATGAGGAGGAGGACGAGGCGGACGATGAAGAGGAGGAGGACGAGGAGGATGAGGATGGGGAGGAGGAGTCCTAAGGTAATCGGTGCCTCCCTTTGCCCCCTCTTCTCCCTTCGCTCCCCCATGTCTGTCCCTCCCCTCTCTATCAACATCGTCGTCGTCGTCGTCGGTATCCTCCTCCTCCTCCGCCTCCTCTTCCTCCACCTCCTCCTGCTCATCGTGCTCCTCATCCTCATCCTCCTGCTGCTGCTCCTCCTCCTCCTCCTCCTCCTCCTCCTCCTCCCAAGGCAGTCGACCTGTGGAAACCCTGGGAAAATCCTCCTCCTCCTCCTCCTCCTCCTCCTCCCCCTCCTCCTCCTCCTCCTCCTCCTCGCCATCAACACCGCCAAAAAAAGTATCCTGTAGAGGTGCATAGAAGTCGCCGTGCAGGTGCACAGCGGGCACGGGTGCTGGAGGTGGTTCCACTGCGGCACCCCGAGGAGGTTGGACACCGCCTCCCAGTCGACGAGCTGGTAGATGACAGCTGCACGAAAACCGAGTGGCTGTCCAGCTCGATCGCGGCGGTGCCCGTCGGTCTCGTTCCACTCCCGATCGTCCACTCCTGTCCGTGGCCACTCGCCGCGGCTCAGTGCCTCGACGCACCACCTGGTGAAAAGCCAAAGCCGCTGCGTGCTGCAGTAGCCTTTGCACCCGCAGCGGCATTGGAGCTGTTTTCTGAACAAGACGCCTGGATGGCGCACTCCAGTCAGCAAGCTGATCAAAGATATGACCACTACGCTCTTGTGACGACCAGCAGCAGCCCTCCCACCGTATCTGGCGCCGTCTACGTAGAGCCCCACTGGGGCGACCAATGCGCCCTCGGGCGCCGCCTTGACCACCTTGTGCTCCCAATACACAGGTGGCATCTCCTTCTCGGCGAGAAGTCGAACGTGTCTCGCGTGCGACTCGGCCGCCCCCATGATCTCCGCGTGCAGGGACTCGTGGAATGGCCGAACCTTGAGGCGAAGATCTCCCCGAGGGCCGCGCACTTGAGAGTGACCTGGCACGGGAAGTGTCATGTCGTCGACTCGGAAGTTGAGTTGCTTTTTCGCAGCCTCGACCTTCCTATAGATCTTCCTCTGATACCGTCCGCTGGGCTGCCCAGGCGGGAGCCCCAGTCTTGCACGGGGCCTTGTGACCCCGATGTCGTTGCCAACTCGGCCAGGACGCAGAAGTTCCTCGCATTCATGCGAGCTCCCGTACAATACAGCGTTTGCAGTTCTGCCAGAGGGAGCTGGCCCGACTGTTCTCTCTGCCATTGTGGCACATCGTGGATCCTCCTACATTTTTCGCCTTCGGCGGCATAAACAAGGCTGCGCTCGAGGAGCAAATAGCTCTGGACGTTAAAACTGCCTGCTTGCCTCCTCCTCCTCATCTTCCTCCCCCTCCTCCTCCTCCCTACCCTACTCCTTACCCCCCCTCCTCCTCCTCCTCCTCCTCCTCCTCCTCCTCATCTTCCTGGATATTCCCGCAGCAACGAGGGCCGTCCCCCCATTTCCCCCCGCTGCGCCTCGCCGAGAGATCTCCAGGGGCGTCACGGTCGTCCCAGCCCCCGCCCCAGCAGGCCAGCCCATGGTCTGGGCATCTCTTCACAGAGCGCCCTCGGAACTCCTAAGGCAACGAGGACCTCCCCACCCTTCCCCGCTGCGCCTCACCGAGAGATTTCCAGGGGCGCCACGATCGTCCTCGCGCCACCCTTCCCCGATGCGCCTCGCCGAGAGATTTTCAGGTGCGCCACGATCGCCCCCGCCCCAACCATCCCCGCTGCGCCTCGCCGAGAGAATTCCAGGGGCGCCGCGATCGCCCTCGCCCCCGCCCCAGCAGGCCAGCCCATGGTCGGGGTACCTCTTCGCAGAGCGCTCGAGATCTCGGAACTCCTAAGGCAACGAGGACGTATCCACACTTGGCCCCCTTCCCCGCTGCGCCTCGCCGAAAGATTTCCAGGGGCGCCGCGATCGCCTCGAGCCGACGTCTCAGGAGAGGGTGGCAGACCTGCGACGCCACGACGGGGCATGTTAGAAAATGGGGGACCCCTCCCCTCGCAGGAGGGAGGAGGAGGAGGAGGAGGAGCAGGAGGAGGAGGAGGAGGAGTAGGAGTAGGAGGAGGAGGAGGTAGAGGGAAGGATGAGGATGAGGAAGAGGAGGAGGAGGAGGAGTAGGAAAAAAGGAGGAGGGGTAGGAAGGGGTGCGAAGATGGGCCATGGGGGTGTCTTGGGGCACCCGTCGTCGCCGTCGAGTCGCACCAGCGACGCGGAAGGGGCAGGGGAGATCTCTGGAGCCCCATCCACGACCTCGAGATCCAGAAGAGCGCTCGGAGGTGGGCGCACCCTCGCTCGCAACGCTGTCTAGCCATTCCTGGCGTCGCACATCGTTCGTTCGCCGGCCTCGGGTCGAGGCTCCGGGATCATCCGGGATGGATCCGGGATAGATCCGGGGTCGGGCTCAGTTACAGATCAGTGATAGATCAGTGATAGATCCGTGATAGATCCGCGATGGGTCAGTGAAGGGGGTAGTATGAAACACTGTGTTTTATCGGGTGGGATCGTGATGCATCAGTGATACATCAGTGATAGATCCGTGTGTGCACACAGTGTCGCATCCGTGATAGATCAGTGATAGATCCGTGATAGATCAGTGCTAGATCAGTGCTAGATCCGTGCTAGATCATCGCTAGGTCCGTGAGTGTTTTTGGTCTGCGCTCCCCAGAAGATCCTTGTTGCTGCCAGGCAGCATTGCAAAGCAGCAGCTCATCCGCTGCTGGACCGACCCCCGTCCCCAGCACAGCCGTCGCTGCGCGCACCTCTGGCCTACGCGGCCCTCGCCCGCTTGCGGTTCGCCTTGCCCTCGTCCTCGATCTCGGCCTGGGCCCCTTGCATCCTGTAGTGGGCGTTCCGATAGCCCGTGACCGCGGTCTCTAGGTCCGAGACGAGCTTCTGGCGGGAAGGAGGAGGAGGAGGACGGACAGGAGGATGAGGTGGGGGAGGAGGAGGAGGAGGAGGAGGAGGAGGAGGAGGAGGGAGGGAGGGGGGAGGGTAAGCAATCTAGCAAATCCTGACCCGCGAGGCCCCCGCTCTTCGACAGGAGGAGGAGGAGGA